>JADANM010006502.1:8165740-8193558 GCA_026213755.1 Eurema hecabe
GCCGGTCCGGTGTGGGGCATGCGAAACTATATTATATATAAAACTTATAATAAAAAAATAATATTTTCAGAATTTCCGCCCGCAGCCGACGGCATGGAGCGTTTCGCATGACCCACACCGGACCGGCAGGGCCGCTATCGGTGCATCGACGACCACGTGCTGTGCGACGGGTTCATTGACTGCCCCAGCGGGGAGGACGAAGACCGTCAGACCTGCATGTTCTATAAGACGGTACGTGCAACAAAATAAAGTCCAGAGCGTAAATAACTCACCTTTTAGGTATAACAGTACTCCCAATTATAAAGCCGAAAGGTCAGCAACAAAAGCCTCTAAATCGTGATTTTATAAAGTAACAGCCAAACTTCTGATACCCATGGGAGGCATTCATATGAACCATATTTCATGTTCTTGCCCAATAAGTATGGCAAAACAAGATAAAAGCTTTACAAGTGCCTCGCTGAAAATGTTGCAAGAAGAAAATTTAAAATATCAGTACAATAATAGTCATCTGCATGCAAAAATCTGACATTTTTGTCAATCTGGTAACAAATAGTGTGTGTGTTTCAGACGAAGGCCCACCTGGACGTGCTGGCCGACGCGTTGCTGCGGTGGGCGCGCGGCCGCTAGGCGTCCCTCCGACCCCACTCAGTACTCCGACATTCCAGCAGTGAGTCTCAGATAGACTGACAGTATATTGATCCTTAAGTTGAGCGCGCTCTCTGACCTATTTGGACGCAACCAGTCGACTAATTGGAGACGTTATGAAACATATCAAGTAGTGGCGCAGTCTGCCGGTGACCGCTGTGTATGACGGATGTATAGTGTAGGTGTAAGGGCCCGAGTGATCTAGCGCGAGTGGCATCGGAGCGGTACTGAGAACGGACACGGCGATTCCTGGTTACGTCGAAATAATCTCGCGGCGGCTATTTCCTGAATGTTTACCTTCTAGCGATTATTTAACTAAAATGTGAGACTGGTAGTCGACATTGTTAGTCGGTAGAACGTACATATAATGTTTAAGTTAACGTTTTCATTTGACATATGAATGTTATCTATTTGTTACATTGTATTTATTCGAGTATAATTTTAATGCATTCCTTAAATTGAGGGTTGTAAGTAAATAAGCGTTCAGTAATGTACATAGGTTATTAACTATTAATTATTTGTATTAATTTAAATTTCGGCCTATATTTGGCGAGCTGTACACGACTTGCAGTTGTTAAGTGCTATAGTTATTCCTATATATTATTTACTAAGTAAATTTAATTTTCATAAGGGCTTATAATGTTCGAGTGATGTTTGACATAAACCGTCTTCTTTCTAGGCAGCTATTAATGTATAATGGATATTGTTGATAAAAGAAAATATCTTATATGTTTTGTTTACCTTAAAGCACAAAACGAGTAATTAGATTCAAATTCATAACTATATATATTCATTATTATACTCACTGTTTGCCGAATAAGTCCTGCTAACTTGACTGTAATATTGTTGATTGATTTTACGATATTACATAGGTATATAATTTTAATGTAACTATTACTTAAAAACGTAATTGAAAATCAGCGGCATTAACTATGATCAACTGAACACACGAGATTCTATAATATAATTTACTGTCAAAATTCGATCATGTGTATTATATTCACAAAAAGACACACAACATTGTTGTTCGCATCTTATATTAAGAATATAGTAGAAACTAGAATGTAATTACTAAACTAATTATCTTCGTCAATGTAGACGTAAAATTTAACAAGCGTAATTTTAAATTGTGCTATTACATAAAAATTAGATGCATTTACCTGATGTTATAGAGTAGCTTAATATATAAATATAGTGACTAAATATATATGTACGACGTAGATTTGCATTTATTGTAAAATTATATGAACTTTAATTATTGCACCAAAATATATTATGAATAGATAGTTATTATAAGCACTGTATTTTTGTGTCTAGTGGGCGATTAATGTATTGTTTAAAAATTATCGTACTCAGATGTCTTTACTTATAAATATTAAATGATTATTAGATTATACATATAATTTTAAATGTATTTGTAAGATACTCTTGGGATGCGAACTTCAATGATAACGATAAATCTTCGTGATACTTAGGAGGCCGATCAAAGAGACAACTTATTTTTATAGAAAAATCTGAATACGTGAAGAATAAACACCGTTATAGTCTGATAGAACTTTTGTTCTTGAGCCATCAGACTCTACGGTATTTATATAATTATAACAATTTTGCTCTAAAATTATTAATTTTCAGTAAACAATCATTCATAGACAAGGACGCTTTGATCTGAAGTATCGCGAATGAATTATCTTAAAAAGAAAAATTAACCAGAGATTATTGACACTTAAAAAAATAATGCCAACGAATCATATAAAACGTGTTAACAATTTGTCAATTATTTTACAGAAGTTCAATAAGTATACACTATTAATGAAACTATTGTCTGACAAAGCTCTAAAATAGATTAAAGAACAACTTAAGAGTTTTGTTTTTAAATAAATTTAATTTGGTCAAATTGCTTTTCTACTACTTAAGAATATTGTTATTTCATTTTCGATAAACAAATCGCTATTCAACTTATTTTAAATTAAAAAGACTTATCGGCAACATTGTCATCTTTATCATTTTAAATCATTCATTTTCCAACTATATTCACAGTTTTATTAGATCTAATTGTAATACTTATAAATATTACCTATAATGTATTTGCACTCAAAATTTGCCTGTTTCGTATGTGCACAGCAATTTATTGTGATATTTTAAATATTTTAGATTAAGGTGCAAATCACGATCTCGAGAATAGACTATGTACCTATCGATAAATTAGTTTATATACAAAATATGTGTTACATCGTCACATGTCTGTATAAGATACGGGCTGTCCCAACAACTTCTCGTTTGAAATCGATTTGATTACTCAGTATTTTTATTCAATTGGCTGCACAAAATAAATGCGCTTAATACATAACGGCCAATCTCATGCCTAAGTCTTGCTTTACTTTGAGCACGAATCTTCACTTACAATTTAATGTTACTTAATGGTGTTATAACTGTGTTCTATTCTAGATATCGCTCTAATCTTGATTTCTACATATTATATTATTCTCGCACATAAAGCGTCATTGCAAATCATAGCTAAAAGCATTTAAATTTCCTTTTCGGTCTGTTCTCTATATTATAGTATTAAGATTGCTATCTCTTATGTGAAAATGCGATGAGCTATAATTTGAACTTTCACAGCTTGTCTACGAGAATAGTATATTTCAAGCCTCCGTAATGCTCAGTAGATCTTCCTGTTCGACAACCGTATTCTAAAGTGGGTATTCATATTTTGTGGTTTTATATTTACATGGCTAAAATAGTTATAGAGACCTAAAAGCATTCATTCAGTGGACGTGGATAACCGCAACCGCCACTGCAATTGTTGTTCCAAAAATATTTTTAGACACACTTGTAGATAATATGATATTTGTACGTTTCATTTTCATTGTTGTAAGTCACGTACAAAATTTTCGTAGAAACGCGATACGCGCAGATTTTCGGAACTAAACTGTATGTAAACTCTATGATTTAGTCAGCTGTTTTCTGAATGATATTATTTAAGAGTGCAACTATTTTTGTAGATACGTATATACGTTCAATTACCACTAGATAGAGATTTACATATTATATTTTCTCATAATGTTATGTTTGCCAAAGAAGACAAACAATTATTGTATTTAACTTTCCTTCTAACCGCACAAAATTGAAAGCATTAAAAATTTTTAGAACATTCTATTTACAGACAGAGAGCATAAATGCTAATTTTCCATAGAGTTTTCACAAAGGCAATTTGCTCAGACTGTTGTCGCTGCGTAGCCTTTGTAAAAAGAATAACTCCGAGAGAATTTTAATTAAATTGCAACACTATTTGAACCTTCATTTAATGTACATTTCCCACAGCCCACAGCATTACTAATGACGTCACAACTGTTAATTCTCTCAGAGAATATTCCTAAAATTTCAACCTAGTCACGAGTGAGTTGCCTTGACATTTCAGTATAATGTGTATGCAACTCACATGGCGGTAATCTTATAACGACTACGCTATTTTGTATGCGTAATATACTTTTGGACTATTTATTACGTATTGTTAATTACTATATATGTTGTATTAAGATAAAAAATCGAAAAATAAAAATAAATGTTAATAAATGCCTCAGCCAGATGATAACAGTGTTTTCATTGAACCAACTTTAGCTTTAGATGGTTATTTGGTTTTTGTACTATAAAGACAATGATATTTTATATTATATCATATTATTAAGATAGTGAATTTTAAAACAAAGGTATTATTAAACAGAAAGAGATAACCATTTCCTCTTTAAATACAAATAATGAAAGTAAAAGTATTGAAATTTATTCCAATCTCCGTTCAACAAGTAACTTTTGAATTAATATGATCTGTTTATAGACCCGGAATGAAATTTAACTTAAAATTTCGTTATTTAAAAACGACCTGCATCTTTTTTAACTACATCTTTTTTATTTAGATATTACAAACAACTACGCTACATGCTTGTATTTATTAGGTAATATATTGTAGACATCGTTTTCAACGAGACAATATTTTTCAACCGTATCAGGGTCCAATTTCAAATCCGATTGGATTTCAAAAAAGTTTGTTTCACAAATAAAATTGAAAGCAGTCGTCGTAGTTAATTTCATGGTCCGAAAGTTTTTTGTTTGTTGAATGTCGTAGTGACGTGAAAACCTTCAATTAAATATTCTTCCAATTCAATAAACAAAACAAAATCAAAAAAAAGTTTTTTATAACATAGCCACCCTGATAGAAAGTGTTCATCGCACTCATTGAGCTTGTCATCTCTGGATCTAAGATTAGATTTAATCTATTGATTTACGTATTTTTTATTTTCCTCAAGAAGAGTGTTATCCAATATAACGAAAGTAAAAAGAACAAAATTGAATTTTTTTATAAAAAAAGGGAGTGATGAAGAGAATATATAAAGCTGAAAAGTTTGTTTGTTTGTTTGAACGCGCTAATCTACGGGTTCGAATTGAAAAATTCTTTTTTTATTGTATTGAACATTTATCGAGGAAGGCTTTAGGCTACATAACATCACGCTACGACTAATAGGAGCGAAGATATCATGGAAAATATGGAAAAAACGGGGACAATTATTCATCTTTGAGGGCTTCCTTTGCGTGCGCTGCGAAAACGGTTCAAGATACAAGAATAATATGTATGAAAGAATAATTCCTCTTTAAATGATCTAAAAAAAAGTCCGCGACAGTATATGTCTATCTTCTAAGATTGACTCACTATAACATAATAATATAAATAGATCCGACGGGGACGAAATCGCGAGCAACAGCTAGTATTATAATATTATAGTATTGAACTTTAAACATTTTTAACCAGCGCTAGTTCAAATATAGTTGTAGATTAAAAAAATAATAAAAACTCAATACACAGCGCTGCTAGTTATTACTTGTAAAGCACGTTTATTTATAAATTTTGAATGATATTACTTATGGTAAGCAAAAAAAATTATAACGCCTTAAAGTAAATAGTGCCATGACTATATGGAAGCTTTCCTAGTTTTTTTAATTACAGCATTATCCCTCGTTATGCAAAATAATGCTTAACGTTAAACGTTTTAATCTTTCGTCATACAGATATCGAAAACTCTCAAAAATAGCGATTTCACTGGACGCATGTGCGGTTCCAGAAGATTAACAAATATTTTTCTTTAACTTGACAATGATCGAAAAATCGCACTATGCTCTGTAATTGAAAAACTAGGTTTATCATTATAATATTCATATTTAATCTATTTCCTGACCATGGATACAAAGTCCTTCAGTCGCAATCTTATAAGTTCTTTCTTCCCGTTTCTTTCTGCCTTTCGTAAAGTGATAGCGAAATTTACGAAAAACCTCGACGAATCTTGGAGCAATCGGAACGGCACTAAAATGCACTCTCGAATGAATTCTTCATTTCCTGGACACTTATAAGCTCATTTACTGCATGATTTGCTATCACAATCACAAACATTATATCACTTTATGCACCAACAAACAAATATTCAATCGGGATTACGAATAGACAACGCCGGATTCCCGCCAAAACTCCTAGCCGAGCTAGCCGCTAGGTTAAACTTTAAAGCCTAAAGGTTTATCTTTTAAAACCAGTGCTGCCATTTTATAGCATGTATGGATCAAATTTAAAATATTGATAATTTCAGAAACTGTTACTTTGACACAGATACAATATAACGTTTTTTTTCTGTATTATATGCTACTAATACATATTTTTTATTAACGCACAATCTTTACAATTTTATTTCGTTTATGAACGCACCTAAACATCTGTATTTGGTTGCAAGCTGTTAGCTGACACTTTCACAACAAAACGACGACTTGACAACTCTTTGTTTTCATTCTGCTTATGCGTTGAGAGTTCGTTATTTGTGCCCGGTTCATAAGTTTTTTTATTCATTTCCTGCGTGTGAATTTATCATTGTGTACAAGTAAATGCAACAATGTCGACTTGTGATACTCAAAAAGCCGAGACATCGAGAGATAATGTATCCCAAAATTCAATTGACGAAGGTTTACCTCGGGAACTTAGTCAACTTAGTCTTTCAAGTGGTTCGAGTCCAGATGAATTTCATTGTCACAAAGGGCATTCCGAATCGACATTGAAGAATATGTTCGGTTATTATCAGGCACAAAAACTCTGTGATGTAGTTTTAATTGCAGGCGCATTAAGGTAATAATTTTGTCTTTTATGATGCATGCCATTCTCTTAAGAAGAAATCTTTTGTGTTATGGAACGACAAAGAATAATGGAATTTATTTTTAGAATTATTTCTTAGCTAATGCCTAAGCTGCCATAATAATTTACTCTGTTTAATGTTTTAGAATACCAGCACACAAGATTGTGTTAGTATCATGCAGTGAATACTTTGCGGCTATGTTTACTGGGTCGCTTCAGGAAGCTAACTCGTCAGAAATAACTTTAGAGAGGGTTGATCCTCAAGCTCTTAAGACATTAGTTCATTATTGTTATACAGGAATTATAGGTAGGTTAAATAAGTCTTTAAACTTTCTTTCTTTCATATAAGACTTAATTTTTTATTATAATCTGGTTGACTTAAAAAAACTATGACCTTAAAATGTATATCTATCTGTTCTTTTGCTTTATTATGAAACAAACCTTTGTTGAGATGAACTAAATTTATTTTAAATAAGTTACTCCAATTAGTGATGCTGAACAAAGAAAATTGTTTTTAATAAGAATACTCTAATTTTTTCAGAATTAAGTGAAGACACAGTAGAAGTATTGCTATCAACTGCCACCCTGCTACAACTCCATGTGGTAGCTAAGGCATGTTGCGATTTCCTCGAAAAACAGTTAGACCCTTGCAATTGTCTTGGTATAGCGCTTTTTGCAGAACAGCAGTCGTGCATGACTTTACACAAAACCTCTATGGAGTACACATACCAACATTTTATGCAGGTATTTATATCCTTACTATTATTATAAAAACAATAAATGTTTGTGAGAGTTTTTGTTTGAGTTTTTTGGCGGGAATCGTGCGGCGTCTATATGTGGTCTCGATTGAATATTCCTTTTTTGGTGCATAAAGTGACTTAATGTATGATTGTGACACTATCACACTATATCATGCAGTCAACTAGCTAATAAGTGTCCAAGAAATGAAGAATTCATTTGAGAGCGCTTAGTAACCCGTTCCGATTGCTCCAAGATTCATTGAAGTTCTTCGTAAAGTTCACTATCACTTTACGAAGGGCAGAAAGAAACGACTAACTGACTCGACTAAAGACGACTTGATGACGATTTTACTTGACTCATATAGACTTTTATCTTGACCACGTTGCCTCTTATTACATATTATTAATTACATTGACATTGGCAAATAGCTAAACGCTAATGCCATAATAGAAGAAAGAAGAAGAGAGTTTTTGTTACTTTTTCATACCATTTTGCCAGAGCAAGGATTTGCAAATATGATAATTTAATCCCACTATTATTAAAAGAATGGACACAGTGGCTGTTTGGTTTAAAAAAGAGCCTTTGTGTCCATTGTTTTTAACGCAAATTATCTGCTTGCAGATATTATTTATTTTTATAGAAACATTTTCCTCTTTCTCTGATCCTACTTAACATAATACTTTATATGCAAGTATTTGTATCACATAAAGTACTTCACCCTATAAAGCATTTCCTACTTAATGATTCATAATGAAATAACAGAAATACATTATTACATTTATTTATTAGTGTAGCTATAAAATATTTTTCCTACTTGACAAATATGGAATGCTATGTCTTAATGGTATAAAAACATGCAGCTTTACTTAATGCCTACATATACATTTTTATATATATATTCATAATCTTATGAATGATAACTCCAAGTAAACTTCTTTTATTTAATAATACTTCTTTATATTTTTTTAAATGTGAAAGTTACTGAGACAGTCAGCCTGTCTATTTATATGTTTTTGGTAAAGACAGTGTTTTAGAAAAAACAGGTCTATTTTATATTTATACAACATAAGGTTTTGAAGGGCATAATGAATGTAAATTTATATGATTTAACACAGGTAAAGCGTAACATACATAAGTGGTAAATATGTATGAAATCCTTTACAAATTTGCTTAAACTAATGATCAATTTCAGGTGGCTAAAAACGAAGAGTTCCTATGTTTAGGTGAGGAGCAACTATCGAATTTATTGAAATCAGATGATCTCAATGTGGTGACTGAGGAGAATGTGTTTGAGAGTTTAATGCTGTGGGTGCAACATGATATTGCTAAAAGAGAAAAGTGTTTGCCCAACTTGTTAAAACTTATTAAACTGCCATTATTGTCATCGGAGGTAAGAAAGATATTTTGGTATCATTATAAGTTCAGCAATTTAGAAGATGATTGTTTTGTACTCTAAAATATATGACATAACATATGACAAAGAAAAGTATTATTAAGTGGGGGATATTATTCGTAACCAGCCAGCCCAACACAACTTCATTCATGCCTTACTAATCCTACCCGAAACATTATACCCGATACCTACCATTTATTTTTATTAAAAAGCTATCCTCGTACATCCAGGATTGTTACTCATATACATATACTCATAATATGTATGTATGTACGACTTTATGTTTATATATGTATATATTTAGTTTATATTCTATACAATATATAATATTTGTAATAGTATTAGTTGCATATCGCCCATATAATAATGGGTTGCCTGGAAGAGATCACTAGTTAGTGATAAGGTCGCCTGTTACAAATGCTGTATCCAATAAAATGTTATTGTTGTATATTGCAACTAAGAGTAAATAAATAAATAAAATAAATAAATCAAAAATTATTGTAGAAAAAAAATGTTCAGCTTTTTCATTTACCAACAAATCTTGCAATTCATTTTTATATTATAGATTGACAAAATCTTAACATCTCATATAAAAAGTAAAGTTATCAATATAAAGGCAGTTACAATTATCAAATATAACACAGTTCTTAATTTTAGACATATTCTTTTTTCAGTATTTAATAGATAAGGTGGAATCAACATGTGGTAATGTTGTGGAATGTCAGCCTCTTATAATGGAGGCTGTGACTTGGCATTTACTACCAGAACGTCGGTCTCTTCTCTTCTCACATAGAACCAGGCCAAGGACATCAACTATAGGACGTTTATTGGCTATTGGTGGCATGGATGGTTATAAGGTAACATTTAAGTTAATAAGAATGCAATAATTGAAAAGTTAAAAAGTGTTTTAATGAGGTTTCATATCAACATGTGTCTCGTATGTGTTAACCATATTTTAGGGTTGCTTATAATGCAATTATTATCTTCGAAGTTTCGGCCAAGTTATCCAACTTGAAAGTGACGTAACTTTATATAAAAATTAGCTCTAGTAGTAATAATAATATAAAAAATATCTATGTCTAAATTGAGTTGCACCCAAACAAACAATGCAATGAATGTATGCCAGCTAAATTAAAGCTTTTAAAATAATCTCTCACAATGTGATAGCTCTTAAATTAAGGTCTTAATTATGATTTATATATTACAGGGTGCTAGCAATATGGAGATGTATGATCCAAGAACGAATACTTGGACTCCATTCATGAGAATGGGTGCTCGAAGACTGCAATTTGGTGTGGCTGTGATGCAAAATAAACTTATCGTTGTCGGTGGACGGGATGGCCTTAAAACTCTTAACACGGTAATTTTATAACACTAGATGTTGCCCGCGACTCCATCCGCGTGCACTTTCACATACAACTTTGACCCACCCTGATAACCCTTTTTTCCAGTTAAAAAGCAGGCTGTGTCTTTTCTGAGGCTCCAGACCATCTGTGTACAAAATTTCATTACAATCAGCTCAGTAGTTTTGGCGTGTAAGCATAACAGATAGACAGCCAGACAGAGTTACTTCCGCATTAATAATATTTATAGGGATTTTCAATGCTATAATTTTAAATCCAAAACATATCAATTTCATTAGTAATTTATATTTTACAGGTGGAATGTTTCGACCTAACTTCGCTAAGCTGGAGTACTTTAGCTCCTATGAATGCTCACAGGCACGGGTTGGGCGTGGCCGTGCTGGGGGATGGTCCCAACTCTCCTATATATGCTGTAGGAGGACACGACGGATGGATTTACTTGAACTCAGTCGAAAGGTGACATCAAATTTTTATAACATTTTCAAATTGTCTTATCTAGTTATAACATCTTTCGTTTATGTGGTTATAACTAAATGTTTAAGTAATTTAAAAAAAATGGGGGTCACAAGTTGACTTCTTTCTTTCTTATATATATTATGGCATTAGCGTCTAGCTTTTTGCCAATGTCAAGTAAAATCGTCATCAAGTCGTCTTAAGTAGAGTCAGTCAGTCGTTTCGTTCTGCCCTTCGTAAAGTGATAGTGAGCTTTACGAAGAACCTAGACGAATCTTGGAGCAATCGGAACGGCGCTACTAAGCGCTCTCAGATGAATTCTTAATTTCTTGGACACTTATTAGCTAGTTTACTGCATGATACACTATCACAAACATACATTAAATCACTTTATGCACCAAAAAAGGAATATTCAATCGAGATTACATATAGACGCCGCACGATTCCCGCCAAAACTCCAAGTTGACTTCAGAACTATTTATTCAGAATTGGAAAGCAGTGACTTTTGGATAAAATTGCCAGTTCAAAATAATTGTAACTATAATAACTATAATTATTTTATAAATAATAAATAAATGAATAAAATCGTTTCAATTATTTTGCACTGTCAATTTTATCTAAAAGTCACTGCTTTCCCGTTTGTTTTTAAAACATCTGCAATAAAAAGTATAGCATAGTTTATAAGCGACGTGTCGGTGGGTCTCAGATGGGACGCGTGCTCGCGCACGTGGACGATGGTGGCGGGCATGGCGGGCGCGCGCAGCACGTGCGGCGTGGCGGCGCTGCGCGGGCGCCTGTACGCGGTGGGCGGCCGCGACGGCGGCGCCTGTCTGCGCTCCGTCGAGACCTACGACCCCGCCACCAACCACTGGGCCGCCTGCGCGCCCATGACGCGCCGCCGCGGCGGCGTCAGCGTGAGTGTACACTACACACCACACACCTAGCGGGTCTAGGCAGTTCAATATTAAAAATAAAAATATAATAATCAAGATTCATAATACATTTGCTCTTTACTAATAGTATAATTATTATTTTGACACTTGACAAGGATGCATCCAGTAAATTTCGAAAGGAAAAGACCTATTTTCACATTTCTCTCAAAATTATCACTTAGTCCTCCTCCCCCGAGAAGGACGCGGTATCCTTAAGAGGATTTCCCCCCGTAAAAAAAAGGTTATAAGTGATTAAATTTCACGCTTAATTACTCCTACGGTTTACGGCGACGTTTATAAAAATAGCAAGTAAGAGTATCGATGGCGCGTGTCAGGTGTGCGCGGCGGGCGGCTACCTGTACGCGCTGGGCGGGCACGAGGCGCCGGCCAACACGTCCGGGGGGCGCCTCGCGTGCGTGGAGCGCTACGACCCGGCCGCCGACACGTGGGTGCTGCTGGCGCGCCTCTCGTACGGCCGGGACGCCATCGGCTCCTGCCTGCTGGGCGACCGTATTGTGGCTGTCGGTGAGTAGACGCACGCACACACATATACACGCACACACACACATTCATACACGTTTTTCACATTTATATCACAAACTACTCGGCCGATTTGAACCATTGTGTTAAATAGAGGCATATTAAATCAGAAAATAGTACAGGTATGTACAAAAAAATTAATGTGAACGCAAAATACGAAGAGAAGAATAATAGTATTTATTTAATAAATTGAATTTAACTAGTTACTCATTTAGCTCCAATTATACGACGTCAGAACCACCGTGTCAAAGTACCCACTACTGTGTCTAAATATCTATTATTATTAAACAATCATGATAAAAGCATTGTTTATCATAAAACATTCCCGTTTTTTTTTTTCACCGTCCAGGTGGGTACGACGGCGTGAAGTACCTGTGCGTTGTGGAGGTGTACGACGCGGAGGCGAACTGCTGGCGCAAGCTCGCGCCGCTCAGCACCGGCCGCGCCGGCGCCGCCGTCGTCGCTGTGCCGCCGCCCGCGCACGTCATCTGATACACCGCGCAGCACCTGCTCGTCTATATCATCACTGCTGCCAGCACTAGTGATCAGTGATCTATGAGGAATTTTTTGAGGAACAAAAATTAAAAGTGTCAAAATTATTTTCGAAGTTTAACGTTACTATAGGTAGACCTGCAGCTTTATTAATTTGTGAAGAAAATTTTGCTTTATACCGTTATAATAGCTTAGTATATGAGGTCATTTGATCCGCCCAGCGACTGCTCGAAATGAAAGTGTTACCATCTCTCCAGAAAAATACATTTTAAACAAAAAAACCTTATTAAAATTGTGTCAAAATTATTTTCGAAATTAACGTTACGACAGGTTGTCATTTTAACGTATTTGCGATGAAAATATGTCAGAGTAGCGTAGTAAAAGCGTGTAATGTTAATATGAAGCCCAAAACATTTGTAACGCCAGCGCCACCGTCGTTACCGAGCCGACAGCTTTGCATATTGTCCCTGGTATGCAATTATTGGTTATATCTATATTATAGCTCTTACCACAAAAGCTAATAATTAATCCATCGACAGTTAAGAAATAAGAAAATTTATAAGAGCTTATAACTATTCCAACACATATAACTGATATTCAGCACAACGAAATATTGTTTATATGTAATTATAAAAGCTTGTGGGACTTAACCCATTGACCGCATTAGCGTATCGACGAAATATTTTACGTTCAAAAAACGTCGAAATACAATATAATTATATGATCTGAATCAAGTGATAAATGTGGACATAATTATTTGAATCTTTTAAAAAATAAGTTTTTGTTTTCAATTTTCGGCACGCTTCGTTCGCCTTTGTACTTAAATTATTATATCGTTATTTTGATTAGCCAAAACGATTTTAAACGATTGCATTACTTTAATATCAAATTTTCCCGGTGTCATATATAATTACACATTTAGAACTTGCTCTATATTATTACATAAGCTAAACTAGCTGTTGCTCGCGACTTCGTCCCCGTCGGATCTATTTCTATTATTATGTTATAGTGAGTCAATCATAAAAGATAGACATATACTGTCGCGGCCTTTTTTTTAGATCAGATTTAAGAGGAATAATTCTTTCATACATATTATTTTTGTATCTTGAACCGTTTTCGCAGCGCACGCAAAGGAAGCCCTGAAAGATGAATAATTTTCCCCGTTTTTTTTCCATATTTTCCATTATATCTTCGCTCCTATTAGTCGCAGCGTGATGTTATATAGCCTTAAGCCTTACTCGATAAATGGTCAATTCAATAAAAAAAGAATTTTTCAATTCGAACCAGTAGATCCTGAGATTAGCGCGTTCAAACAAACAAACTCTTCAGCTTTATATATTAGTATAGAGTATAGATATAGATTTAATCAAATAGATTAGCATAATATGACTCTTATAATATTTGAATATAGTATATACTTTATATAGAAATATTCTTATACATAGATGAATTAGACAAAAATTTAACTAAGTTTGTAATTTTTTTCCTAAAGTAAGCATTCCATTTTTGGCAGAAATACTTGAACAGTATAAGCATTATTTCGAATTCATTTTTGTAGATTAAATTGGAAATGTTTTTTTCGTATAGGTAGAATGTAAAAACACTATTCTTTTACTTAAGGTTTCTTCATTGCTATTGATTTTAATAAAATAGATAGATATAAAGAAATATATTAAGGGTGCATAATGCATATAGATATAATTCGTATACCAATATAAGAATTTTTGATTTATATATCATTCATAAAGTTAATAGCAACACACATGTAAAAGTGTTCTAAATAATTTCTGCGACGGATAATGAGGCTATTTTTTTTTCTATTTAACACGAATTAATAAAATTAAAATTGCTAAAATTGATCTCAATTCGATATAACGAAATAAAATGGATTTATGGAGACTGAAAAAAAAAACATTATTATTATTTAAAAAAAAATAACTTTTATGCAAAAATTTAACATGTGTTTAAAAAGTTCATTGAACTTTATGGACTTCTGTTCCTTATGTTTTTAATTGTCAGTATTAAAATTCGTATGTTTTATGTAAAGTGATTTTGCTTTTCTGTGATTTTAGAAGTTAGTATATGTATTTTTTCTATTGCATTGTTTGGCTTTAAATATGCATTTTAATTTTTACTTTTTTTTTAATTTACGAAGAATAAATCTCACTTTAGTTTTATTAATAGAAGTTGCTATGTACTTATTCATATAATTATTACTTACATTTCAGGAATCTGATCAGATTGTTGATGGATTTCCGTTAGAACAAAGATATATTCTTTCATTTCTAAGTGTTGGTTGATAGACATCAACAATTTTTATTAAACAACTCAATAAATATCAATAATCAAAATCTGTAAAAGTATCTTAAATGATCACCGCCCTACACAGTTATATTATTTTAATGGAGCAACGATATATTTCTTGTATTGTAATATATAAACTTAGGTATATTAACTTTAGATCATACTAAGGTATGAATTTAAAGTTATCAAGCCTTAAAGGATGTCATAGGAACTGAAAATTGTGTATAAATATATGCATAAAATATAACCAAAGACGAATCTAATTCAGACAATTAAATGCCTGCACAAAATAAATTAGGCTAAAAAATATGTTAGCTAAAAATAGATTCGAACGTCATTATATCCACTCCAATTTTTGTATTCTGGTTTTAGGCTGGTATATAAAATACTATAATAGTTTAAAATATGTGCTGTTCATAATATTAATAATGTACCTTTATCCCACGTACTACGTTTAGTTTTGTAAAATGTCATTCACAAACAATATTTGAATATTATTGTGCTACAAAAAGACGCTCGTATTAGCAAATTAAATTAATAAGATAATTTAAGAAGTTATTGCCCTAAGAAAATCTCAACCGTGAAAAATGTATCTAACTGCATTCAATGTAGTTAGATTTAAATTTAATTTATCATGATAACATCACATCTAATTTGCTACTCAGATAATTTTTTTTATGTATAATAAATGTATATATAATGTCGTGTCTTTGTATTTTCGTATAATAAAGTATTTTAGAAACACTTTGATTTTTTGTTGCTATATATAATGTCTATGTTTACAATTAATCTCATTAACATATCGTGGAAGATTGTCTTTAATTGTGTCTTCCCCCCTTCAACATCCCAGAAATCAGAATACAGAATTCTGTATTCTGAATTGAACACAAAACAATCAACTCAAGGAATGGCATTTTATTATTTTCCAGTATTTAAGGCCCAATTTCCTTTCCCGTTCTCTATTGCTGTTCGTTCGTGATATTATATAAATATAATACCATTGCTATTTGTTACAAATTCTTTCCTTTCGCTTGTTTCAAAGGCCGGCGACGCATCCGAGTGGCAATTAGCTATGCGATTATTTTTAGGCTTAGGGGAATCCCCAACTGAGTTCTCAACTATCACAGAAAAAAATGCAAAATTTCGTTTTAGGACTAGAAAGCCTAATATAAACTATAATACTATAATACTAACTATAATTAAAAATCGTATAATAGGAAAACCGAAGATTAAGAAGAATTTAACCAACCACATAACGGTATTTTTTTTATGTTTAATATTTTTTAGTCTAAAATAATTATTGTAATAAACCCGTGCATTTTTTTCTTTTTTCGTAATCTGTAATGACTTAAGTCTTTTGTCTATCAAATATTGTCTGTGGTTTATTCAACAGTGCGGTTTCGTTCGGTTTTTGTGATATTTATTGAAAGAAAACTAAAATTATAAACTAAACTATATTCAAATAAAAATGGCACTTCATATTCCAAAAGCTCCTGGGGTTCCCCAAATGTTAAAAGATGGTGCGCGGGTAAGTTATTGTAATTCTAACCAAAATCCAAATGCTGTTTAAACCCACTGTCATGTGCGGCAGGCCATATGACTACATTTAGTTAAATTTTATCGAGAATTTGAACATTACACTTTGACAAATCGATTTATTCTTTTTATTTTTAAATGATACACTCAATTACATATACTATAAACATGACTATACCGTATTTTTTTATATTCCATCTTCATTTATAAACACCACGAACACCTTCAAGTTACTATGTAAATAGATTATTTACCTAATTTTTAATAAAATTAATATACCTGAGGCTTAAGTAACGTTTAAGTTTTTTATTATTATGAAAAGTATTAAAAAAAACAATATTTTTAGATGTTCTCTGGCTTAGAAGAAGCAGTGTATCGTAATATAAATGCTTGCAAGCAATTCGCTCAAAGTGTGCGATCTGCTTATGGACCAAATGGCATGAACAAAATGATCATTAATCACATTGAAAAACAATTCATTACAAGTGATGCTGGTACAATTATTCGTGAATTAGATGTTGAACACCCAGCAGCCAAATTAATGGTACTGGCAAGTCAAATGCAAGATTCTGAAGTCGGTGATGGAACAAATTTTGTCATTGTTTTATCTGGAGCTTTATTAGAAGCAGCTGAGGAACTGTTGCGTCTTGGAGTAACCACTAGTGAAATAGCTGATGGCTATGAAAGAGCACTTGATAAATGTTTAGAAATTCTACCAGAACTAGTTGCACATGAAATTAAAGACTGCAAGAACTTTGATGAAGTTGTTAAGGGCATTAGACCGTCTATAATGTCTAAGCAATATGGCAATGAAGATTTTATAGCTGGCTTAGTTGCCAAGGCTTGCATAGCTATCTTACCTGAAAAAACCACTTTTAATGTCGACAATGTCAGAATTTGCAAGGTAATAGTTAATTAATTAAGTTCATCTCTTAATTCAAATTTGTTTTTTTCTTTATATTTAAGTTAGTAGTTTGTTTTCTTTATTGCATATGGCAGTTAAGTTCACAATATCATTTATAATTTAAACATGTGAATATTTTAGATCCTAGGAGCTGGTCTCCTCCAGTCAGAAGTCCTCTCTGGAATGGTATTCAAACGTGAAGTTGAAGGTGAAGTGAACCATGCTACAAAAGCTAAAATCGCTGTATACTCCTGCCCTGTTGACATCACACAAACTGAGACCAAAGGAACAGTACTCATTAAGTCTGCAGATGAACTACTCAACTTCAGTAAAGGTGAAGAATCTCTCCTTGAGAAACAGATTAAAGATATTGCTGAGTCAGGTGTTAAGGTTGTTGTAGCTGGTGCTAAATTTGGTGACATGGCTCTACACTTTTTGAACAAATTTGGAATTATGGCTGTGCGTCTTAACTCCAAATTCGACTTACGTCGTGTAGCCAGAACTGTTAATGCCACTGTGAGTATTAAAAATATAAATAATTAGTGTAATTAATACATTAATAAACAAATGTAAAAATAATTCAAATTCTTGTTTATTAGGTTCTACCTAGACTCACAACGCCTACTGCAGAAGAATTGGGATACTGTGATACAGTGCGTGTAGATGAACTCGGAGACACCAGGGTTGTGGTATTCTCTATGGAATCATCTGAATCCCGCATTGCAACAGTAGTTATCCGAGGTTCTACAGATAACTATATGGATGACATTGAAAGGGCTATCGATGATGGAGTAAATACTTTCAAAGGCATTGCTAGAGATGGAAGGTATAAGAGATTCTCATTTTATTTTAAAACAACTAGATCTACCATATTATGAGTCTTCTTGAGAGAGTTGTACATTAAAATGCGAATTCAGAAACATATAATTAACTTTTACTATTTTTCTAAAGGTTTTTGGCTGGTGCTGGTGCAACTGAAATAGAATTAGCTCAGAAGCTCTTACAATATGCAGACACATTACCTGGTCTTGAACAGTATGCAGTTAGGAAATTTGCTGTCGCACTTGAAAGTGTACCACGGGTTCTGTCTGATAACTCTGGTGCTAATGCTACAGAAGTTGTCAATAATATCTACAAAGCTCACAGGGTATTTATTGTTCTTTTAATAAATTGAAATAGTATAATCACAAGAGGCTGGAACAGCAGAACATTATTTAGCAGATAAGAAACTAAAATCAAAAAGAAAATTGCTGTAAGCAAAGTATATAGTAATACTTTTATGTTTGTATGTAAAGAACATACAAACATAAAAGTATTCTTATTCGAGAAAGAATTCTTATTCAATATTTTTTTATTCTACATACAATATAATTGTTATGCCATGTTTCATATTATAGGACACTAACATTTATTTATTTTTTATAGGACAACCAAAAGTTTGTTGGTTTTGACATCGACTCGGAGAACAATGGAGTATGTGATGCAAAAGAGAAGGGTGTTCTGGACTTGTATGTTTTGAAATACTGGGGCCTTAAATATGCTGTTGGTGCAGCTTCCACAATCCTTAAAGTTGACCAAATTATTATGGCTAAGAGGGCTGGCGGACCCAAGCCGAAAGCACCAGCAGGAAGTGACGATGAATCATAATTTTACTCTTAACATAATAATTTTCATTAATGCATTTGAACTATTTAAGTTTATTCATGTTGGTCACATTTTATTTTAACAGAAAATACATAATTTGTATACACTAGCTTGAAGTATTTTGTTTATTGCTAATTAGCTTGTAAACTAACTTTAATAAATAAAACTATTAATATTCAATATGATTTTTATTAATATTTCCAAAGTTTTCAAATGACTACTGAATATACATATCCCAATAATGTTTAATATGTAAATAATACTTAAATCCTTTAAGCTTCAATTAATTTTGTCGTGTTTAAAAAGGTGTTAATTGCGGCTAGTGCAATAAAAGAGGTACGGCACTTTAAAATTATTAGCGTGTAAGATAAAACCACTCATGGTCAAGAAATAAAAAAAAATAAAACCACTATTTTCAATCAATTAAGAAATATGGCAACATTAGTACAAACTAGACAAATGACAATCAAATTTCAATGACATTTGTAGATTTCAAGTTGATTTGTGTATCTCTTATTCAAGTTAGATTATTTGGTACCTACCTAACGAATAATAAAAAACAACTCAGTTTTGAAATATTTTGTTACACTTTAGTATAATTTAACATATTGCGTTATTTGATTGCATTTTTTTTCATTACATCAAACATCGTTAATATCGTATAAAATGTCATCATACAAGGTTAGATACCTACACAAACAATATTTTTACTTCGGTATAGAAACTACGCTTTGGTTAGGTTATGGAAATATATTGATTATTACATGTTTTTAGCCAATTGATTCAAAACGAGAAGAATTCCGTCGGTATTTAGAACGGGCTGGTGTTATGGACGCTTTAACGAAAGTTCTCGTTAGTTTGTATGAAGAGCCTGATAAACCAGAAGATGCTTTGGAGTATGTTAGAAAACATTTAGGTACAGAGGGAGGTGATGACGAGCTAGAAGCAGCGCGAGCTCGTATCGCAGAACTCGAGGCAGAAAATGCTCTACTCAAAGGTGAAGCAGCCCCCACCGAAGGATAATCCTCCACAATATATAAATAATTAAGTTCAAAAAATGATCTCAATTTCCAGATCTCGAAATTTTTGTTGATCTTACAAACTATAATAAGTTTCTTACATTAAGAGTTATATTTTTGTTAATTGTGTGCAGAGGACACAGTTTTGTTTGTTTGAACATTCATAGATATAATAAATAAGTTACAGAAGTAAAGTGTTTCTTTTGCATTCACAAAACCTCAGTTTGGTTTAGTTTTTTATTGTAGTTGTCAGTTGAATCAGTAGCAATAACTAGTGAAAAAACTTAGCTCTATAAAGGTTTGCATGTTACAGCAATGTTCATTCATTCAAAATGAAAGTACAATTTGTATCCTCATTAATCCTTTAAACGATGTTAAGAAATAACTGAGCATGTAGAGAAATATTTGAAGGGCCTTTTAAAGTGGTAACAATGGAATAGTTTTCACAATTGATATAGCTATTCTTATCAAATGTAGTATTGTTGTCTATTTGTTCATAGTTCGTAAATTTGTACATTAAAAGCTGTTGCAGCCCACAGTAGTAACAATAATTAGTATTAGTAGTAATACAGGGTTAAAATTAAGTAAAACAAATAAATATTCACTGATTTTTATTATTGATAACATGATGAACTGTATTTTCTACACTGTATTCTTACAATCTTCTTATAATTTAAGCTGATGCACTGATTAGTTCTGTGTATTTCTTCACTTTGCTGGCAACACTCATGTCTACATACTTGTCTCCGATTGACACAATCATGCCTCCAATCAATGAGGGGTCCACTTTAGCTGTGAGCTGGAGAGTCTCACTTCCTTTAAGGAATTTCTGAAACAAAATATTTAAAGAATCAATACTAAAGACATTGGACTTTTAAAATGAGCTGTCCTTAATTTGCTATATATGTTCACTAAAAAAATAATTATCTATGAGAACATCATTGTTTAAAAGTAATGCCAGTGAAGAGATGTTATAGACATTGTGCTGTATTTTTAAATTCATTACTGGTTTTAACAAAATTATTTATAATTATAAAAATTTAAACAGATCATAGAATCATATACATAATTAAACTACAGTCATATTAGATTTTTTCTGTTAAAAATAGTGATAATGTTAATGTACCTTAAGAGCCGCTTCCAAGTTCTGCCTTTGACCAGCATCTAAAGGTTTGGCAGTGATCACTTCACAGGTGACCTCCCCACGGTGAGCAGCCATGATGATTTTGAAAGCATTAATGATAGCTTCCAGCTTGTTAAGGCGACCATTTTCAGCCAACAAGCAGAGAAGGTTGCTTGTTGTTGGCGACATGCTGGTCTGATATTTTAAACATTTGTCAGTTCGAGACTCAATAAGTCAAATTATGTAGCAAGTTTTTCATGTCATACTAAGTAGTGTTCGTTGATGAAATATAATTTTCATTATAGCAACACTAATGTGTTGCTATATGTTACATATGTCACACATATGTTAATTTATAACTACATAATAAAAAGTCAAAGTGTTCAAGGAATCAATTGCATATAAAATTTAAGTAAATATTTACGAACAAAACCTTGATTAATTAACTTTAGTATTACTGTTAGAATAGTAAATTACAATAATTAATCAAAATAATTGAAATTATTTCCTTATTTAAGTTAAGTTATTACCTTAGTGGCTACATGTTTCAATGCCTCGGCTTTAATATTCCTCTTAAGGACGGGATTTTGGATGAATTCCTTAAGCTTAGCATCGGTTTTAATCGACTGTTGGAACTGAGACAATTCCTTTTCGACATTGTCCAAAGACTTGTTCTTAGTGGCTGCTGAGTATAGGGCTGTAGCGTAACGACCTTCCAAACCGAAAACCTGGATAGGTGTTTTTACCATTTGAGCAGCACTCGCCGTCGTGCTGAGAGAGCGCACCTGATAAGATTACGTAATGTGTTAAATTTATGTATATTATTTGATTAAATTGTTAAAAAATTACAATCA
The DNA here is from genome assembly GCA_026213755.1 of Eurema hecabe. NCBI lineage: Eukaryota > Metazoa > Arthropoda > Insecta > Lepidoptera > Pieridae > Terias > Terias hecabe. The sequence continues at coordinate 8,187,845 of JADANM010006502.1, forward strand.
GATTTACCAGCATATTAGCCTTCATCACGGACATGGTTAAATTTTAGATTAACTTGCAAATTAACAAGATTTATAATATTCCTCCCTATTGATGGATTTTCGGCGATACCATGCCAAATTGAATTTGATAATGTCAATTCGACACTTAAGGTGTCAGTTTATTATTTTAATCTATACGACTTTTATTATCTGTAACTAATAAGAATAAATTTATCATTATAATAAATCATTTTTTTTATTTTCCCTCTAATACTAGAGCATCTTTTTTTAAATTATTTTGCATGTGAAAAATTACTTTCAAGTTTTACAATATAACATACATTTAAGATGATATAATGATAGTTAACATATATCAAAAAAATATAATTATATGCCCTTTCGTAATTAAAACATGAGATGATTCAATATTCTACTTGTGTAAAAGTTATTTTTTATCATCAAAAGTTTTATTATAAATATGTACTTTATTGTCTTTAAAATATGACAGGTCTTGTTTTTTATATGACATCTAAAGCAGGTTCCTGGTTGAGACTTGAGACTTGAGGTTGAGTGATGACATATGACAACTGACAAACCCGCCGTACACGGTATAGCATCTTTGCTTAAATTTGTTATAGCCACGCTATAAGTTTGATTAGGTTAAGAGTTTTAGTGTACCTAAATGTTTATTGAGAACAGAGTTAAATAATCATTACTTTTTAGTATATCTTTTCACTAAATATCTTATCAATAATTTTTTGAAAAATGGCTTCGAGTGAAGGCCGCGCTCAATCAAACTTGCATCAGCAAGATTTGTCTAAACTGGTACGTCCCTACTTCTGCAATCGGTATATTATGTGCTTGTTAAAATTATTGTGACATAACATAACTACGTTATTACATCAGCAAACGTTTAGAAATATAATTTTTTAAATGTAATTTCAGGATGTCACAAAATTGTCTGCGTTGTCGCCCGAAGTTATATCGAGACAAGCTACAATTAACATTGGTACTATCGGTCATGTAGCTCATGGAAAATCAACTGTGGTGAAGGCTATATCTGGTGTCCAAACTGTCAGATTTAAGAATGAGCTTGAGAGAAATATTACTATCAAATTAGGTAAGAAACTGTTAAAATTTCTTCATCTATATTCAATAATAAATATATTTTATATAAAGTTTAATACCAATTATACATAATAACATGATTACACATCTAACATTGCATTTTTAATGCATAATACATCTGTCATTTATTCCTAAAACACTTGAAACAAATTTTTAATTTTGCTTATTTTCATTACATTACATTGTCAAACTGAAAAATAGAATGAGATTTCATCTCTTAGCCTAATTCAAGTTCTTTGCAATATACCATGTGAGTCAATAGTTTATTTTTCTAAATGTTTTTCAACAAAAATTTTAATTAAATGATATGTTAATTAAATCACATGGTATGTTGCAGAGCGCCTGTCTGAATCACTTATAAGAATGTTTCGTGAAAGAACTGAAGAAAGGGTTGAAACTGTATTTCATGAAAAAGTTAGAAGAGGAAATAAAAGAATTTTAGCAAATGTGTCAGATTCTACTCCTGAGAAACCCCCTGCGAAGAAAAGGAAAACGATGCCAGAACCAGAGCAATTTATCATTGAGAAAATCTTAGATTTTAAATTTGAAAAAGGGAAGGAATTTTTTTACATTAAATGGAAAGGCTATTCAGAAAGTGATAATACATGGGAACCCATTGAAAACCTAGACAATTGTCCGGAAGTCCTAAAATCGTATTTATTAGCACAAGAGGAAAAACATTGTGAGTATTTTGAGAAATTGGAAGAAGAATTATCATTTGATAACTTACTTTGTGATGAAAACTTAATCTTAAGATTGGGTGAGTTTGAAGAGTTCTCAGTTCTTAATTTAAAAGAGAAACTGATATTAAAGTATTTAACAATGATGACCCTTAATATCTCAGAGGAATGTCATGTAACAGATTTAGTTCAGGACACAAGAGATATTTTACAATTGTATATTATGGTGCGGAGAAGATGTCGTCAACTTATGCTGTTGAAACAATGGGAAGAATATCTTAATCAAGTAGATAAGTGCAAGAAACTGTGTGTAGTTAATGAAGTTGATTTAGCTGGACCCCCTGAGAATTTCACGTATATAAATGAATCAATACCTGGTGCTGGTGTTATCATACCTGATGATCCACCTATTGGTTGTGAATGTACTGCTTGTAATTGTCGTTCCAAGTCATGTTGTGGAATGCAAGGTGGATATTTTGCTTACACAATAAACAAGAGACTTAGAATTGCCTCTGGAACACCTGTATTTGAATGCAACAAAGCCTGCAAATGCTCCGCTGATTGTAATAATAGAGTCGTTCAAAAGGGTAGGATGTTTAAAGTAACGATATTCCGTACGGCAAATGGTTGCGGTTGGGGTGTACGAACAGAACAAAAAATAAGACAAGGACAATTTCTATGTCAGTATGTGGGTGAAGTAATAACATTTGAAGAGGCTGAGAAACGTGGCAGGGAATATGATGCAAATGGCTTAACGTATTTGTTCGATTTAGATTTTAACTCAGTGGAAAATCCGTATGTCGTTGATGCATGTAATTTAGGGAATGTGTCACATTTCATTAATCACTCGTGTGATCCAAATTTAGGTGTATGGGCAGTGTGGGCTGACTGCCTAGATCCGAATTTGCCTATGCTAGCTTTATTCGCGACACGAGACATTGAACCGGGGGAAGAAATCTGCTTTGATTATTTACAAAAGTCTTGCGAAAATGAAGACGATAAAGACGTAACTAATACACCACGAAAGAGAGAAAATGTAAGGGATGATGAACAAAGTGTTCCAAGTCCTTCAGAAGCTAATGCTGCTGACTTAGCTGCCTCACCTAAATCAAGATTTGAAGTACAGCAGCAAAATAGAGCACTATTACGTAATTTGACTGAATGTAAATGTGGGGCAGCAAAATGCAGAAAATATTTGTTTTAAATTCTAATAAAATTGCTATTAAACTTTATATATTATGTAGTTATATTAAGAATGGGTAATGGAATTACAGTATGATTATTTCTTTAGTATTAAATAAATTTACAACTGTTTTCATAGTTCTTGTAGTACTTCTAGTACTGTAGTAGTAGTATTTATAGAAAGTATAATTTGTTCAATTATTCTTTAACAGAGTTCTTAAATTGAAATAAATGAAATATCTACCTCCTATATTGATACTCTTTGTATTAAACGAACATTTAAGTAAAAACATTACTATATATACATTACTGTATGCATGCTTTTATATTTCTCAATACGACAAATTGTTGGAATCTCAATTCAAAGAAACAGTCTTTTGTATGTTTTTGTTTCAACATATATAATAAAAATTTTAATATAATTTATATGATTATGTCATGATTTGAAGCAATTCAAAGCAATGTTTCTCAAAAAGTATTTTATGAAATAAGAAATTTATTGTACAATTGTCAAGTAAAATATGAAACTATGTGAAGTGCCTTCAAAAGTCTAAACTATTTTATAGTGTATGGTCATTAGTTCTTATTTATGTAATTTTACATAGCAATACACTGATTTAAATTTACAATACTAAACATTACAATACTTTATTTTCTTTGAAATAAATTTATATTGATTATTGTACGTTTTTATTTTATTATTCCTGACATATGTGGTTTTACATTTACTGTTTTAAGTTAAAGTTATGAATGATTTAAATATTAATCACTAATAGATTTTAAGTAATTTTCCATAATTCCAGTCACCTTTCAATGTAGCCTTAACTTATTGAAATCTTTAAAACATATATGTAAAGCTTTTTCTTTGCGAACAATGCTTTATGTTAACACTTAGCTTGTTTAACATGATATAAATCACATTATAATTGGTAATTGATGAAACTAATGTAAATTATTTCTGAATCTCATATATATAATATGAGGTATTTGCACAGAAAAGGTTGATCACATGCAATTTTTTATTATATTATTACTTCCCAGGTTACGCCAACGCGAAGATCTACAAATGCGACAACCCCAAGTGCTCGAGGCCTACGAGTTTCATCTCCGGCGGTTCGTCCAAAGACGATAACTTTCCATGTCTAAGACCGGCTTGTACGGGGCGCTTCCAGCTGGTGCGCCACGTCAGCTTCGTGGACTGTCCCGGGCACGACATTCTTATGGCCACTATGTTGAACGGAGCAGCTGTTATGGACGCCGCTTTATTGCTGATTGCTGGTAAGTAAAGTACCATACATTTTAATAATTCAACTAGAATTCAAACTCAAAGTTTATAGTGAACCAGTTAACACATTTTTTTTTACTTATATTTGTTTAAGTTGTTGCTATTTTTCCGCGTACTTTTCATTCCCACGGTATTAATGGAATTAAAAATATCCTATGTGGTAAATCGAGATCTGAAGTTGGAAATTTCAGCCAAATCTAATCAGTGGTATCATCCTCACAAAATTTTTGCACTTATAAGTAAGCATTAAAGGTAGGATCCTCGGCAAGTCAAACCACTTACTATATCGATGTTGATATGCTAAGTCGCTACAATACTACCCCCAATGATTCCAGGAAACGAGTCCTGCCCTCAACCACAAACGAGCGAGCACTTGGCCGCTATCGAGATTATGAAGTTGAAGCACATACTGATTCTGCAGAACAAGATCGATCTGGTGAAGGAAGGCCAGGCGAAGGAACAACACGAGCAGATCGTAAAGTTCGTCCAAGGAACCGTCGCTGATGGAGCTCCCATTATACCTATTTCGGCGCAACTTAAATATAATATTGAGGTAAATTACTGTATTCATTACTATACAAATCACTTAAGTTTTCTCAAATACACTTTAGCAATACCTAGGTTTTGATGTAACAGTACTTTTCTGCTTCATATTTTTATTCAGAATATTATATTTTTATTTGATCCTTTATATACTTGTAAATCAAGCAAAGTTTGATTTAATATTAAAATTATTATCAAGTAGCCAACGTGTTTGGTCCTTCGAGCCGGATTTAAAATGTCCTAATTAAAACTTCAGGTGCTCTGTGAGTACATAACTAAGAAGATCCCAGTGCCAATGCGTGACTTCACATCTCCCCCGAGAATGATCGTTATTCGTTCGTTCGACGTGAACAAGCCCGGTTGTGAAGTAGATGACCTTCGTGGAGGAGTGGCTGGTGGATCCATTCTTCAAGGTGTCCTTACCGTTGGTATGGAGATTGAGGTAATGAGATATTTTTTTTACTCGTACCAATATATTATTACTATTATAAGCACTACTAAAATAAATTCATAAGAGATATTAAGTAACAGTCAGAAACGGCAACGCGAACAAGGATTTGTCTCGAAGTCGTTCTACGTTACATTTTTTAAAGATTAAACTTAACTATCAAATTGTTTTAATAATTAGTTTGGGTGCAATAATGATTACGTTAATTTTGAATGTATGTGCAGATACCTTATTTATAAACGTATATTCTAAGTCTCGAATAAATGAATAACGTACCGCGTGTCACAGGTGCGTCCGGGTCTGGTGAGCAAGGACGCGGAGGGGCGCCTGACGTGCCGGCCGATCTTCTCGCGCATCGTGTCGCTGTTCGCGGAGCAGAACGAGCTGCAGTTCGCGGCGCCCGGCGGCCTCATCGGCGTCGGCACGCGCATCGAGCCCACGCTCTGCCGCGCCGACCGGCTCGTGGGGC
>JADANM010006502.1:8198764-8230011 GCA_026213755.1 Eurema hecabe
GATTATACAATCCGCCTGCGACATTACTATGAACGATATGAATATGACGTGTTGGCGTACAGATTAATTTGTGTAGAAACTTTTAGAATATTTTATAATTTTTGCCTGATTTAGCCGACGTAAAAAAACAAAAAATATGTAAGTACATGAAATCCTGAGTCCAATGGTACGACAGGATATTTAGGTGTTAAAATGTACACATGTGTAAATTTTATTTATCTATATATAGTAGCTTCATCCATTAAGATAATTACTTTGTTCTCTCATAACATCTATGTCATTAAATAAAAGCTTAGGTAAATATTATAGAGAAACATCAAGGAAATTTTTCTTTATCCTCTCAAAATTAGATTCATAGGTAATTAATATATTTGACTACAAAGAGAGCGGCGTTTTGGTAATATAAATAAAGAAATAATAAGAGTTAACAATTTTAAGTAATAATTTATTCATTTTTACAATTGCTTAGGCCATGTATATAAAAGTGTTGATATCTTCGTCATCCCGGCGCATGTACTTGTGTTCTATGAGCCACTCCAGTTGTTCCTTGATCATCTTCTTTGAGGGTAGGAACATGTTCTTTAGAATTTCTACCAGTTCACTCTGAAAATGAATTGTTTTAAAAAATATATAGAGAATGTATATGAATATAAATTATTGAACATATATTATCAATTAAAAAATCTGCATATGCTATAATCATGAAGGATACTACTATATAAAAACAAATTCAAAAGCTCACCTGCAACGCTGTATTTGTGATACGTTTGCGCATCTTGAGTATTTTTATGATAGCTTCTTGGGTTCGCAATATTCTGAGTTGAACAATAGAATGGTTATCCTCAATCTGAGACCGTTCCGTGCTCAACTGCAGTCGCCCGATCAGATTGAGTTTCCCTCTCCTCTGTGGTTTCCCAGTCTTAACTAATGCAAATTCTTGGTTCACCCAAAAGGTAGTGTTTTCTGAGAAATCTTTTGGATTCTGAACGAGAGGATCGTAACACAGTAACTGTCTTTTTAATTTGGGAAACGCGACCAACGACCAGAGAGTCCTTCGCAATTCAGGATCCGGTAATTCTGTCGCCAATCTGAGGTTTTCGTAAGTTACCTTGTCCATGGGCCTTTGATTCCACGCGAACAAAACTGCCATTTGAAACGTTGTCACGTCCAAATCGAATCTTCCCACGGAATTGGCGAACGTAATTGTCCCATTGCTCATGTGATGGTACCACTGCAGTTTTCTGCCGGAATGCTTTTTCTTATAAAACTCTTCCACTTCAGGAATATAGTCCTCCAACTCTAGAGGAAGACTGACCGTGACTCGTTCCGATCCCCTTGCCCACGCGCCAGCATTCAGAATTTTAATATTAATCGCATCATGCCTAGTTGTTTCGCCTCGAAACTGAGTATTGAGATCTTCGCTGACTTTAATATCTTGGAACATACGCGCTAACTTATTCACGTAATCCGCGGGCATTCCCACTTCTCGCAGCCATTCCACCATATCTTCCTCTTTCTCGGAATCAGCGCTCGAATCCAGTATTAGGCGTCTCGTTAAATGCGCCTTGTGGTATCTCATAAAGACATCCTTATTTTCAATATACTTCAGCACTAGAAGAACGTCACGCAGTCTGGATTCAATTTGTTCACTAGTTAAGCGTTTACTTAGAGGAGTTTTTCTTAACAACATATCACAGTAATTAGCGAGCAATTCCGGACACTTGCTTTCCGGCGCAGTGCCTTTACTGCCGCGAATGAGAGCAGACGAAGGGAGTTCTAACTTAAAAACTGTAGTATCGTTCACGACACACTTGTACGCCTTATCCCTGGCGGTCAAAAACCTAGGATCGTCTAGGAACGCGTCTTTTACTAGACTACTAAACCTTTTGAAGAGATCCAATAGTCTTTCTACATATTTCTCGGAGTCAGTGGTAATAATATCTGCAGATGCGACCATATCTGCTAAACCGGCTGAAACTATATGCGCTTCCAGGTCCCTTAGAATCGGAGTTACCCCATCTGGTATTCTGTCTAGAAGACGGAACATCAGTTGAAGTTTTTCAGTTTCTCCTGCCTTTATTAAAGGCGCACTTTCCGCTAGTAAAGTAGGAAGATGTTCTCCGATTAAGACGCGTTCACAACACTGTGTTAACGCCGCAACGCTACCACTTCCTGGCTCTAGGTATCTATGAGCACGAGCTTCTTCCTCCTTTAACCGTAGATCGGCATATTTCATGTATGATTGCACTCCATTGGCTAACAAGTGTTCATTAGCTTTTAACTTATAAAACTCTTCAGTTGCTTGCATATACGCTGCCTCAAAATTCTCCCTATATATCTGCAGCTTATCAGTAGAATTTGAACATAAATTTACTGCAACAATAGAAAAGTATATAAATAAAATTGTTCCTTTAAGTATTATATTCTAAATGATTGAATACTACCATTACTAAACTCAAGAACAAATTGAGAAAGGCTGTCACACTGTAACTCATAGCAGCAATGCATCAGTGAGAAATGTTAAAAAAGCAGGAAAAACCTTTTCTATTAGAGGATTATTTTCCTTATGTGCGCTATTTAACAGTTCAAGATTCCACTTTAAATAATAGAATAAATTATCCACAATGGTATAATATGTCTATCTTCTAAGATTGATTTACCTTTTGTGTTGTAATCGAATTTTATTACTTAAAAGAAATCAATGGGACAAAGTTGTGAGGAGTAAATAGATATGACAGTGGGTTTATTTGTATTATGCATGTAATCCTGCCTCTATCTGATAAAAAACAGCATCACAATTGCGTAATTTTTACCCGACTACGGCAAAGCCAAAGGAGGGTTATGATTTTGACAGGCTATGTATGTATGTATGTTCATCTGTTCCCTCGTAACTTCTAAACCACTAATCAGAATTCGACAAATGACATATCATTAGAAGCGTCTTAATTGTCCGCTGGTTATAGGCTATATAGATTTTCACCAAATTCAATGTGGCGCCCTCTAGCGGACAAAATATACAGAGTAAAAAAATAAAGTTAAGCTAGATATGCCGTGTTTGGTATCATTTTAAAGCGCTTCACTTGTACATTTCGAATATATATATATTACTAGCATTTGCTTGTGACTTTACCTGTATTCATGGGGTACTTTTATACTTTTTCAGCGTCGTTTTTTGTCGTAGTTGGGTTTTAGTTTTTTTACTTTATCTTGTAAAGATTTAAGTGTACATTATATACAGAAGAAAGCAACTATAATTTACACTGTGTAATAATGATGACAATCAATATAATTTTTTAATGTGTTTTTTTCCTCTGTCACATGGTTGTGTTTCAACATATTATATTTCACAATATTTTCCTCTATTAATGGGAAAGGGAAAATCAAGTATCCAAAGAACATCTTATAAGATTAAATTGATTATAAGCAAATTATAATCAGACAGTTATTTACAATTTATCTACTATTTATTACTGACATATTGACCTTATTCTCTGCAAATATATTTGCTAATCATAGTATAATACTAAAGTTCTATATAATTACAGTCAATTTTTAATTTTAATGTATTGTAACAATATATAAGCCATTTGTAACTTACCATATGATTCTCTTACTCCAATAACTAGTTGGGAATCAAATGATTCACCGTTTCGTTCGGCCTGCACTAATTTCATGGCGGAATCCTGCAGCCGTTGCTTGATATCCATAAATATACTCTGATTCCAAGAATCCAACATCAGCTTACGCACTAAGCTATCCTCATTATTATTGTTATTATTTTTCTTTTGAGAATTTGAGGCATTGGAACTCGTAACCTTGCTTATATTATTTATTGAGGTTTCTAATTGGCGAAAAGGTGTAGGTAAATAGTTGCACTGCGTAAAGAATTTCCCCCATTCAGCTATATACGCCTTAAGTAAGGCTTGGTCCTCCCTCTGAGCCAGGACGCGAGCCTGGGCCTGTTTTATATACATCATTATGTCCTGTTGCAGGGCATCCTTTAATTTGTATGGACCTCTCTCGTCCCATAAACATACGGAATGTACGGCTCCAAATAAATCCTGCCATTCGATTTGTGTCACCGCTTCTTGCTTTAACAGCTTTAGCACGATAGGACGCATGGATGGCCATTTGTCTTCAAAAGTTACTTGCCCCTTATCCTGTAAGAATAAGGTGAAGTTTACACAAGTTCATTATCTAAAAATAAATTAATTCACCGTGAAAGTTACCTTAAGCATGATCAATTAATAAAAATTATACTTTCTGAGAGTACTGTTCTCTTATCATAATATACCTATATATTTACAGGGCCTTATTTTATTATAAATAATAACTTATCGCTTTAGTAGCAAAAAACGATCGAAAAATCGTTTAGTTTGATCGTTCAACGTTTTGTTCCTTTCAATCAAGTTTTTTACTGTCATTAAGAATCATAGACAATTGAGTGATAGTCGCAGATTAAACGACACAACGATTTTGAATACTAAATAAAACCACGGACTTCATATAACTTGACCCAGAAGTTTAATATAATTTATTGAACTTTTGGGTCACTTTAAATTAAATTTAACAAGTTTTTTTAACAAAGTAAAAACTTCTTGAACGGGGAGCGGGGCACTTTGTTATTTAAAATGTAATGCATTACGGCGCAAAGCCTCCCTTATCTTAGTCCCATACGCTACGAGAAAACTCTAAAGTTGACACTTTTACAATATAACGTAGTTACCTTGTAAAAGTAACAAATTATGTTACTTTATACGGCGCCTCTCTTACTATTTTTAAATTAAAAAGTTTAAATATATGTATTAAAAAAGCTACTTTCCCTATGGCATACGTCTGGATTTTTGGTCGAATTTGAATCGGCTGATGTCAATTCATTAAGCATTGTTTTGAAGTGGAATTTTAAGTATAATATAATAAATTTAATACTAAGTATAATATAATTTATAAAAAAATGAGTTTTTGATTTTGTACTGTAGTATATCTATTTAAACTGCGATGACTTTCAAATTTGGTCCTTGAGAATTAAGTGTCAAATGTGACTACAAAGTACAAACTAATGTCACTTGCAGTTTAAATTTTTAAAAGTAAATATTAATATTATAAATAGTGTTGGTTTATTAATTAAAAATAGAATTCCGTAAATTAAATAACCCACAAAATAATTAAAATTTACGTGTACATGATTCCCTAAATGCTTCAAAGTAACAGTATATTAAAATGAGCCTTTTTGGAGAAATAGTTGAACCCGGTACAAGAACTACCTGGGAGGATTGGGACGATGTTGCGGCAGAAAACAGGGAATCTGAGTTAGATTTTTTCTCTTAATAAGTATTATAAATATTTATCGCAGTATATTGCTGAAAATTTGCTGTTAAAAGATACCAATTTGCATTTTGTTTTTTGCAGGATACAATGGCAAAGTAGCTTTGAAGTTCCAAAAGTAATCGACTTGTTTTTAATATTTGATGGAAAATCCATTTCTGATACCATAAGAATAAATTCACAAGATTCATTGGAACTTATCACTACTGTCAAAGAAGCAAGTCTCAGCTTATACAAAGTAAAATTAAGAAATGTTTATTTATGCATTCTAAAGGATTACAATCTACTTCAAAGTAGTGATATTGTTGAGTTTCTGCGGGACATTATTATTAAAAGCAAAGATGTTATTGTGCTATTGAACAAGCCTTTTGCCGAGTACCAAACAAGTAACCTGACATACCAGTCATGTGTTGTACGATCTCTAAATACAACTAAATGCCTGACAGACACATATGGCCTTCAGTTTCCTAAGTTAGAACAGCCAAATATCATATCTGGAGTGGCAGCAGGAGGTATTATTCATTTCTTATAGTTTTGAAATAATTTAATCAACTTTTAATGTGGAAGAATGTATATTAAGTTGTATAGGTATGTCAAGAATCTACTAAAAGTATATTTCATAACATTGAATATTCATTCTATTATATATAAATCTTTTTGCGTGTTCAGAGAAAGAAATAATATTTATAATAATTATTTGCAGTGTTGACTCTCAGAGAACTCCTTGATTTATCAGCTATGGCAATAATTTACTATATTGAGTATTTAGAAAACTGCCAGATAGAGGAACTACACAGCTTACTGAAGAAATTAGACATATCATTTATTTCTAACTCAGTTCCAAGCACTATAACCAACTCTAATTTGTATATTTGATAATATTTTTATACATGTTATTATAAAATAAGACCCAGTATGATTTGTTTTATTTTATTCTTAACTTTAAAATAAAATTACAATAATGTACATAAATTCATTAGAAAGAACAATACAAGAAACTTAATAGAAATTATACAAATAAGCACAGCCTATGGAATCGCAGACCAGTACAGTTTGGTTTATTTATAAATGGCATTTACTACACAAGGTTACAGTTTTGATTATTTTTTTATTGTAACATGTAAAACAAACAATACATTACATAAGTATGAACAACAAATGCTCTGCATTAATACCTTTGATTTAATATGTTAGTTGAAAACTGTAAATATTTATAGAATAGTAAATTAATCATAATACCAAACAATTTTTACGGCGCGACTTAGTAAACGAAGTTGAGAATAAAATAACAAAATAAATCAACTTGCTTGTCTGATCAAGCTTGTAAACATATGCAATGAAATTAATGCTGGATTATGCAAATAAATTCCGTGTTAATTAAAGCTTTGAAATATGCGTCCACGCGTCATTGACGCACTATAGTAATTATTAGTTATTTAGCTACATTCTTTGTTTTTTTTTTTCATTTTATATTTTCCAGACATTAATGAAATGTTTGAATTTTAATTTGGTTAGTGTTATTTTTTATGTTCCGTATTTTAAAAGCGTAAGGTACTAATTAGAGCTTACGGAAAATTACGACATATTTAATCCAATCCTATCTTTATTTTCAACTTTATAACGGGCAACCAACAAATAGATAAAAAATATAACTTGAATTTACATATAAATGAGTCTAATAATTAATAAATGAATTCACTACTATTATGGAGTTAGTCTATATTATGTAAAGAGTATATTACACAAAATATATGCTATATATTGTACATTATATGATTGATGAGCAGCTTTTAAGTTTTTTAAGGCGTTGGGTGATGTTACTGTTAACCAAATACAAAAAGTAAAATATGCAATACATGTAAAAATAATTAACTAAAATAAAAACATCAAAATTTATAACTTCCTTTATAGATTTTAAGAATACCCTCTACGAAAAAGATCCTGTATTAAATTCCAAAATAACTACATCATCATATAGGATAAAAACAAATATACAGTTATAGGTACAGTTTTTATCACAAAATAAGAGTAAAAAAATATGATTCAACTTTCTAAAATCAATAACTTATTTGAGTTACAATGTTGTATTAAAAGTAACATTTGTAGTAATAATAATAAACATTGCAACATTAAAATATCATAACGCTTATATTATCACACAGAAATCTTATATTTATAGGACTAACCATTACTTTATACCTACCAATAAGAGATGTATTTTACTTCGTAAAACTTTACAACAACTCATTATTCTAAGAATAATATGAATACGATGAAGATCATCGTATGATATGTCAATAAAAAACAAAAGTAATAACAGACTGGCGCAGGTTATTTATTTAGATATAGCTTGTGATCAGATCAAAAAATTTTCGTCAAATTATTTATTTAATCATTCCAATTAAGTTAAATAACGTTTACTGTGACGGAAATAAAATATTGAGTTGTTTGTAAACTTAACAATATAATCTAACAGTAGTTCATGTAGCCTACCTACATGAAATATAAATATATTAGTCAATAAATTGGTGTTTACTACATAAAATTTGCACTCTCTATATTGCAGGGTTAGAATCATACATTTTATTGAATTAAAATATGATTTATGTTGCTGATGTTTATAATAATTCTTATATAAACATTAAAGATATACTTAAAATCTACCACTTCATATATCTAACAATAGTTACCCTCTGTTACTATACATAGTTATAAGCCAATTGGGCCATTGACAATCCAAGCCAACCAATATTTGTCGTATAATTAAAAAGCTATATTAAATAACTTTCAAATTGCTTATCTTCATTAAGTTATGTTTATGATTCGTACTATAAAAGTATAAGGTTCTACTATTCCTTGGTACTTTAATTGTTTAAAACATATGAAAAGTAATTAATGCTAAATAAATATTATAAATTTTTATATTTTTAGCATTCTGGTCCAGTTATTTAATGTACCCATATTTATTTATTTATTTATTTATAAGCACTGTTTAACAAGCTAAAGATATAATGAATTATTTATGAAGAGTATTTTCATCACAGTTTTATACAGTCTACCCATTCCATTTTAAAATTGAAAATGTAATATCTATTTTATAGTAAAATATGCATAAATTCCGTTGTATTTTTGTAATAGGTAAATATAAGATTTATATTGCCATGTTATAAAACTATATTAAATTTTGAATGTACTTTAAGTGTTCTATATCTAATACAGTTTAAATCTTTGTAGGGTATTTATTTGTAGCATTTCTTTTCTCCCGTCATACAGGACATATATATATATATATTATATAAAAATATAATGTAAATGAATATCCATTTATGTGAAAGTTAGTTTTTAAGAAGCAATATCTATCTCTGTTTAAAGATAAATAATTTTCTCATGGATATGTTCATAAATTTGTTTATACTTTTTTAAGTATTGGAGATGATGTCTAAAAATATTGCATACATTAATTAAAAAAATATAAAATAAAAATCAACAAGAACAACTCTATGTCATAAATATTAATGTAAATAATTAATCTTTTTAAACCTTTCATTTGATAATTAGGTTTATTACTATTAATGGTAAAAACCGTTAAAATATAAATAATTACCGTAACCAGAATATTCTAACACATACTTAAACTATTTGGTTTGTAACGAACAATATACTACTTAAATCTATGATCACCTAACATATGGCAAATGATAAAATGAGAATAACCATTACCTTAGTTGCCTTCGCGAAGCTCTAATGACTAAAATTGTATTCGTTCATACAAAAATAAAAATTGTCTTTGACAATAAGCTTTCATATGACATTATCTTCATTAATTAACTTTGGAGGTACATAATACAGCCTTTCGTTTTGCAATCTTGTACAGTGTGCGAGTTAAATCTCATTCAATCCACCATTATTTTGGCCCGATTTCACATTTTCCAGTATTTTGTTGACGAATTCCGATGTTTTGCCAGCAATTTTTACTTCTGTAATATAATAATTTAAAAGTCAATTTTTTTAAGGAAAACTTATTAAATTTTTAATATTCTATCTAGTGTCAAATATGTATTCTATGTAGCTATAACAAACAAATCTTTTGTACTCTATTAAAGATAACTACTAAAAGTAAACCAAACAATTAATTAAACACACATACCAGTAGCTGTACTGACAATACTGTTTAAATGCGATGTCCATTCAACATTGTTATCTGGGTTCGTCACTCGATTACCTATTATTCGCTTCATTTGAGTTATACCGTTTATTAGTCGCTCTGAAACAATAGTCATTTATTATGTAATATTATTTTGTAATACTTGATAAATGGTTCTCAAAGTAATAGTGAAAAAGAAAAGTTGAAATTGTAAAGGCCATTTAATGATTCCACAATGAGCAACTACATACTACATGTCAGTAAAAAAAATTTTAAGTACTAGGCCTAAAAAAGAGATTTATAAACTCACTGTGTTCCTGTTGTAAGCCATAGAGTTTCAATTTGTTTGCCTCATGTTGAGCTTTCTTCTTTAACCGACAAGCTCTTGAAGCCAATTTATTCTTCTCTTTTCTTGTCTTTGGCCTAACATTGAACGGTAGTTCGCTGACAGGTATCATGTCATTAATAATTTTTCCCAAATTATCTAGTTCCATGCCAATGAGATATAGTTTCCTTGGATTTGGTGTAAGATCGTTACCATCGCCTTTTCTTGCCTTGCCACTGAATTAATAAATTATAGAAAGTGTTAATAGCTATAAGATAAATTTTTTTAATACAACCTCCCACTTCATCTTCTTAAATGATAAAATGTTAAATTGACATTTGATAAAAGCTATAAAGCTATGTGACCTAATTCTTTATTATTAGTGACAAAAGTTTATTCTTATACATTCTGATATATTTGTTGTAAAAACTCATCTGAAGCAAGAGTGGATGCAACCCACCTGTGTTTAATCCCTTTTACATTGCAGTTAGGACTGAAGACAGGGTCTGTAACAGAATTGAGTACGTGTGGATCCTCTGATTTCTTCTTTAACACCAATCGTTGTCCTTTTGGTCCTTTTGCTTGTACATTGTATTGCCAGAAGAACTTCTCTTTTTTGGCATTGTGTCGAGCTTCTTTTTTCTCCGGGCTTTCGTCGTTTGATTCTAAAAATTATATTTAAATTTTGTGGTTAGCATTATATGTATGGACAAGTTATAGTTAATTTTGACTTATCTAAGTTTTAAATAAATTCTATTAAAAATTTCAATTAAGTCAGTGATCTTCAGGCTACATTAACATTGTACATACTATTAGGGCCACTATTAAACATGTCTATGGAAATAAAACTGTGTGTTTGTATTGTAAACTGTTCACTGTAAAATATATTTACATCACAAACATTTTTTAAAAAGCTCATACCATCAGAGGAAAGATCCTCATATCTATCACTATCTTCATCCGATTCTATATCCCGATCATCTTCATCCTGAGAGAACTCCACAGTACCAGGACTTAAAAGATCTCCAGATAAGGATGAAACTGATCCTGCTTCAGCAAGAGAGCTTGTTGATAAAAGGTGTTTACGGGGCTCACGGCGTTGCCATATCTATTAAAGAGATATTAATTCAACAAATAACAATATTGTCATATTAAATATTAATGCATTCACGGTAAAACCCATTGACTATAACATATTTTGAAAACAACTTGTTTTTGTTTATCTCTAAGCTAGATCTGAGTAATGATTAAAAATAAAAATGAATCATTCAGTAGAATTTCGCCAAACACAGTCAAACTGGTGTATTTTTGTATTTCTAAGAAGTAAAGAGTACGCATGTTCAAGGACTTAAGACAGGAAATGCCATTTTATATGAAAAATTGTGTATTTTCCACTTTTACTGTTACACAACTTTAGTTGTTTAAATTTCATATTATTCTAACATATCTCTTTCATAAAATACTTATTTGAATCTCACTGAATAAAAAATCAGAAAATGGTAACAACTAATGACTAAAATAATTTTAATCATTCTATTAGAAATCTCATTACAAATAGCATCTAATGGTGCCTTACATTATGTTGCTTAACATTTGAAATTATGGATCAATACTGTGTATATCAAAATATTAAACTACCAAAATTCAAGAAAAATATTTTTAGTAATTAATATATTATAACAATCACAATAATAGTAATTGTATTCATAAATATTACCTGTTCCATAGTTAAATGAGTGGGAGCTGATGATGACAGTTGTGCAGGTTGTGTTTTGACACTAGTTGGGAATGGAGGCAGCACCGATGATGCTGGCACAGACTGTCCGAGAGCTATCTCTCCGCTGTAACCATCCATTCTCAGTAAGAGCTCTGGTAGCTGATTCATTGGCTGCGCAAAGCTGGATGAAGCTGAACTGTGTTGACTCGATGGAGAAAATGCAAGCTGAGCTCGGCTATACGGGCTACACGGACTCTCTGAGGCCAAAGGAGCTGTCTGCACCTGATTTGCTATTCTTCGCGAACCAGTCATTGCACCACCTATCTGTATACAATACTCACTCTCCTCTGGCATCAGTAAATCCGCAAAATCAAGATCATCAAGAGATGTGTCAGGGTTTGCATTCAATTCAGCTAATGTAGGACCCAATATTAGATCAGCTTTGTCAACTTGGAAAATATCATCATCCTCCATTTTGAATGTTTCAATTTTTGTAGAACTATCACCATCAAATGATAACTTGTTGTATGTAGGAACACTGTGGAATGACCCTACCTGGTTGTCTGGTATGCAAAGATCGAAATCAGAGGTCAAATCTCCAAAATCAGTACGCCTTTGAGGTATTGGTACGGAAGCGGACATCGTGCCCAATTCGAAGGGCAATTCCTGTTTTACATCAAAAGTCGACTCCAAAAGAAAGTCATGAGTGTAAATAGAATCCGACATTGCACGTGTTTATATAGCTTGACCTTGACGTAGAATCGTCTCGTTGATACACAGGCGCACGCTTACGTCTTTATCGATTTTAATTCACTGAGGCCCACGTGTCGTTTACAATGTTTATTTATTTTGATTATATACAACAATACTATTATATGTCACCATTACACACAGTTATGAAATGATTTATCTGGGTCAATTTCATCTTTCATTACATAATGGAAAACACAACACTAAATAAAATACACTTTAATTATTCACAATGACTTTTGATATTGCTGCTATTTAGAGCAATCGATATAAGTCAGCCTCATCTATTATCTAACGTTTTAGTTACTAACAATGTTCAAATTATTCACTCAACTCGAAGTAAACAACACTATCCAAAATGATCCTGATAAAATTTTTACAATAACAAAAACACTTGCACGAGATTAGACTAGTCGAGAAGTAGGTAAACAAAGATTTCATGATATTATTATTCAGCATATTCAAAGGTCATTAGAAAGCAATAGATATAGGCAATAACGAATAACAAAACGAGATAAAAGATTTGCCAATATTGCTGTTGCTAAAATCAGGAAAACTAATGTGAGGGGCGGGAGGGTGTCAGGTCAATCAGGATGTTTGTGTAGGGACGCATAAGTTCAACAAATACCGATCATTTGCTGTTATCGTATTTGATATTTTGAAGTTCGATTCACTTTCTGGGATCACACGTTAATTCTTAAAAATTATACTTGGTGAAAAAACATATATATATATAATTATGACCAAGAAGCGAGAAGAAAAATAACCGATTTTCACCATCTGTCTTTAATCTGTGTAAAACAATACTTTTGACAGTGACAAATGACATTTTAGACAATTCATTTTAACAGCTGAGCGTCAAATATAAAGCTCAGTGATAAAATTTGCTCAGTAAAATAATTTCTTAGTATGGGCGACAACGAAATAAATTCCAGTAAAAAATGTGAAAAAAACAGATACAATGTTATAATAATTGGTGGCGGTGTGGCCGGTCTAGCCGCCGCCAATCATCTTATCAAAAATGGTATGCAGGACTTTATCATAATAGAGGCAAGAAAACGGCTTGGTGGACGAATTATTTCTATACCAATGAAACACCATCGAGTCGAACTAGGAGCGAATTGGATACATGGCGTTTTAGGTAATCCGATATACGAGCTAGCTACCGCAAACGGACTTGTAAATATCATCAACGTACCAAAACCGCATAAAGTTATAGCAGCAACAGAAGATGGTAAGCAAGTGCCTTTCGGCGTTTTACATGAGATTCATGAAGCATATGTTTGTTTTTTAAGACGTTGCGAAGAATATTTTTTGTGTCAGTATTTGCCCCCGCCTGATATTCATAGTGTCGGTGAACATATAAACCTTGAGGCTGCAATATATCTAGAACGTCTGCCATCATCAGAAGAAAAAAAATTACGCCGTTTAGTATTCGACTGTCTTTTGAAAAGAGAAACTTGTATATCAGGATGTAATACCATGGATGAAATAGATCTCTTAGAACTTGGTAGCTACACAGAGTTACAGGGAGGTAACATATTGATACCCTCAGGGTATAGTCGTATACTAGAACCACTGACCAAAAACATACCAGCAGAAAAAATTGTTGTTAATCATCCGGTATCTAAAATTATCTGGAATACTAATGGCAATTCTGATGACTTAGGTGATGAATCAGAGGATTCAGATCAGACTGTGATAGAAGATATTTCTAAGACATCAGCCCCTGATAAAACGGGTCAATCCAATAGAATGAATATGGAGTCAGAAGAAAAACCAAAGAAACGATCAAACTGTGTGGAAGTGCATTGTGAAAATGGAGAGAGTTATTTTGCAAATCATGTAATATGCACAATTCCTCTGGGTGTACTTAAAGACCATGCAAGCACTTTATTTGAGCCTCAGCTACCGCAGTACAAAATGGAATCAATAGACAGGCTACTATTCAGTGCTGTTGATAAAATTTTTCTAGAATACGAAAGACCTTTTCTGAATCCAGATATAACAGAGATAATGTTGCTCTGGGACAATAGTTCTTCTGATGAGAATTTGTCAGATTCATGGTATAAAAAGATATACTCATTTACAAAGGTTAGCGAGACATTGTTGTTAGGTTGGGTTTCTGGTAAAGAGGCTGAATATATGGAAACATTGTCAATGGAAGAAGTAGGAGTTACATGTACAAAAATATTAAGGAAATTTTTGAACGACCCCTTTGTTCCAGAGCCTATACTGTGTGTTTGGTAAGTATATTTTAGTATACATAATGTTTGAAATATCCCTTGAATCGTCCAAAACAAACTTGCCAAATTCCTGCAGATAATCTGTAAAGCTTTAATTCCATCTTTAAATAGTTATTCTGTTATTGAGCATAGAAATTAATTTTACAAACAAAATGCCTTTCCTTACACTTTGAGGAATATTGTTACTGGTGTAATGACCTCAATAACAATCCAAACAGTACTTGGTACTTGTATTATTTAATATTAGAAAAAAATTATAACATCACCTTTAATGAAAATCTATTTCATTGATATTTTAATACATAATAATAATACATACTAGTACAAGTTAATTTAATTAATAGTGCCATATTATAATCTTATAGACTGTTTGATAACTTAATCTGTATATGATTGCCAACATAGATAACCCTGACAAGCCTTAAGATTATTATTTATGAATAAAATGATTATTAATTTCTGATATAGTTTGTAGACAAGGGTTAGTTCAAAACCTAATCTTTATAATGTGGCTATACAACATAAGATACAAAATCTTATTTATCCTTAAATGTAATAAAATTTAATGTAATATTTTTCAGTACAAGTTGGAAAAAACAACTGCACACCCGAGGTGCATATACTGCAATAGCTGTTGGTGCAAGTCAAAGTGATATTGAAAGCTTAGCCCAACCTTTATTCAGGAATGTACGAGATAAGAAGGTACGTGAGATAAGAAGGTGCTTCTGTGAATCATCTAATTATTATATTTATCAAAGAAATTTTATAGTAATTCTGCACCTACATATTTTATATTTATTACTATATATCTTTATGTGTCAGCTTATCATATAAATTTTTTGATAAGTATTACTTTGTAACAAGGGAGGAATTAAATTAAAAACAGCGTCAGAAGTAAACAACAATATATATTTTATCTGGTAAATATTATGATAAGATTTGAAGTAAGATATAGATGGCCAAAATTGTCTTAATGATTTAGGAAGTAATGGTTATTTTAAAGTTATTCAGAAAATTCTAATTAGGCACTTTTTAACAATTAGCCAATATGAAGATTTTCTTAATGTGGCAAGGTAAGATATGTTAAACAGTGTCTTGACTGTTCCCTAAAGTTGTTGTTCGCAACCACATTTTCCTTTCTAATTTCCTGATCATTATAAGTTTTTTCTATCCATGCATTTTGATATATTCTAGGTATCCATATTTTCTTATTTTGATGGTCTTCTTTTATTTATTTTTTTTGGTATTTTGTGATAAAATGACTATGAATACATGTTTGTATTCCAGCCGGTATTACTCTTCGCGGGAGAGCATACGCATAGCAGCTTCTACTCAACAGTACATGGGGCCTACCTATCAGGACAAAACGCATCTCGGCGGATATTGACTCCTGATATATCTGCAGAGAACGAAATCGAATGCCCTGGCTCTGCCGACCTTAATGCGTGGATCCAAGGCGTTCAATTAGAAGGGTAATTAAACCTTTAATGCAGATTTTTTCATGACAATGGCAGCAGGCCTGTTCAATTTTTTATAGACTCTGTAGTATGTGATAGTAAATATTAATATTTATTTAGGTTTATCGAGGCTGACGGCAATATGAGCGATAATGCAATTTCAGAAGTGGGCTTATGATTTATTTTTTCTAGAGAATTCCCAATGAGTTAATTATAATGCAAAGACGCTTTAAGTTATAAATATTGTAAATTATGTTTTATTGAACATTAATGAGTTTTCTAAATGTGTGCATTTGTGTATGTCTATGGTATTTTGTTAAGTGCATCTTTTTATTTAATGTTTTTTGTTTTGATACAAATTAAAAATCTTCTATAGTCAATGTTACTACATTGTAATGTTATACGGTAAACATAATGCAAATGTTTTCTATATTTAAATTCGTGACTATGCTCTAAATTGAGGTATATTTTAGTCGTATTTAAAAAAGTATTTATTAGTTATTACACCTAAATATAACAAATGACCAGTAAAAAGTTACTTATATCAGATTTAAGGGACTGAATACTAAAATTTGAGCTTTAAGGTATCTACCCACTACAACGTATGATAACCGTGACCGTACTATGAACGTGTCAGGCAAAAAAAGTATGATACTGTGTAGTGGACAGAGACCTTTAGTGCAAAATCCAAATGAACGAACGATCCAAATGAATGAAGAAACGAACTTTGAAAATGACGTTCATTTTTACAATGAATAATGTTAACATTTCATTGTCAAACGACGCGGTTATTTCATGAATTCAATGAATTGAAATATGGTTTTTTAATAAGTACATCAAAATAGATTCATAGCTACTTACAAATCATATGAGCACAAACATTATTTTTGCGATTTGATTTTGAAAAGACATAATTAAATATACCTACCGCTGAGAGTTGTGTATTGTTGTATTATTTTTTTATGTAAATAGTAGTTTGTATTATGAATTCAAATTTTTGTTTATTTTTTTTCCAATGTACTTTTTTATTTCGCAAAACTGATAATGCACATTGCAATACTATTCGCATATAGCGATTAAATAGTGATACGTTTACTCGTAAATATTAGCGTTTACGTTATAAAACTATCAAATGACCTGCTGTTCAATTTTCTAGTCAGGTGCAGGTTTATAATGGGTATTAAATAAGGCAGCTTCGGTTAAAATAAATAAAAAAACACCTATTCACAGCGCCATCTAGCCCCACGTTAAACAGAGCTTGGGCTATGGCAAGTAAATAACGGATAAATTACATATACGTACTTTTCTTTTGTTAATACATACATGGCAACACCCGGACTCAATTTCAATATATATTTTCCGGTGTGAAGACCGAACCGACAACCCTTCACGCTGAAGATAGTTATGCTACCACTGCGCCAAGCGGTCGTCATTCTTAAAGTAACTGTTAATATCATACCGTCTTTATGAAAAGTTTTTCTTAATTGAATATCAAATTAACGTTCTATGCTATTAACACTTACTTATACTAATTGATCTTTGTTTTGGTTTGGACTGTTGATACCAATGTTTCTTCGAATGTTCCATGACCAATCTCAAAATTTTAAATATTTTCTGTTGTTTTTCAAAATAATATGTGTAATTTAGAGTAGTTTCGTTTTGTAAATTCATCAATTTACTAAATAGATATTTAATGCTGGCTTGATTTAAGAACGTTGACGTTAAGAAGTCAAATAATGTTTATTTTAGGAAAACATGTTTATGACCTATCGCTTACTTATTATGTAAAACGCTAAGTATTGATCAGAGTCTGGAAAGTTTAGAAGCTGCACTTATTATTATCCTTTTGTACCTAATGCTTAAATAAAATCATTTAAAATTATATTTTTCACTTGTGTAATTCAAACCTTTTCCCACATAGATGTTAAAAACAAGTAATTCTCCTTTCACTTGAGCATCTAGGTGATAATTATATATGGGAGTGTCTGTCTTGTTTAGCTACCTTTCTATCTAAAAGTACCTGACATACAACTTTTCTCTCCTAAGATTTTTTTCTATTATCATGTATTAAGTGATCTTTGTGTATGTATACTACATAATTAAACTTGCAAAAAAGAATTGCATTTAAATTGTAATAGGTTCAATTATATCCAAAACGAACATCACTAATTAATGCCCTTAATTGGACATTGTTTTTTCTGTAGTACTAATTATAATCTATTTAAATGTGTCAGGAGAGTGTGGCATATTCACCATACATAAATAAAAGCAAGTTATATAGAAATATATTTATTCATAATTTAACATATTAATATAATATTCATGTTAATAAAAACAATATGCAAAAACTGCATTATAGCACCTTGAAATAAAAAGAGATTAACAATAGTCCTATGTTGTTAAAAATATTTTTTCAATATTTTTGGAATGTTAAATTAATACTGATTTTGTCCAACATTAAATGTATCAGATAACATAAGTGGTTTAATAAGCAGAACATTAGGACTAAACTTTTAAAATATGTAAGTCTAAAATTGAATAATTTGCTTGCAGGCAGCAGTTCTTAAAAACTCTATGGCAAGCAAAACAAATTTTGTTAGTAGGTTAAAAATGTATATATAGGGTTTTAGCCCAAGTCCCTCTCCACTAAAATACACATAATTTAAAAATGTTTAGGAAACTAATTCAAAATGAGATTCAGATAATAATTCAAGAAATGAAGCCCAAAATTTTACCTAGCTGTAAGTAAAATATAAATAAAATCAATAAATGCACTTACATTATGATTTTTCATTAACAAACATAAAAACAAATTATATGGGCTTATGGCAAAAACAATAGAGAGCCGAAAGTTGTGAGTATTTTAAAAGTATATACTAAATAAATTGTTCAAATTCCCATGCATGCCATTTTGGCTTAACGTACAACATGTAATTCTATTGTAGAATTTTTCCTTGACACCACTGGCAGAAGGCTTCGTTCAACTTCTGGAGATAGCTCATGCCATGCACATTTTCCAATTAAAGGCACTTCTTCAAGAGGCGGTCTAAACACTACAAGTAAGGTAAGGCAGCAACCATGTGCCGATGGATCAGCTTCAACATTAAATAGACCCAAAGGTCTATGCTGTGCAACATCAGCTCCAAACATTTCAACCATAAACCTCCTCAATGTTGAATGAACACTTTTAGCAGGATTTATTTCACATGTGGGAAAATGAAGAGCACTCTTTTCACTTAATAAAACATGCAATCTGTTTGTACTTCTTTTCTTTATGAGAACAATAAGCCTTAACAGATCTTTGGTGTGGGGTACAGGCGCCGGAAGAATATTTTTATGCCAGGACTCACCCAGGCGGCTGTGTTTGTACATTTTAGCGCGTTCAACTAAATGCAAGATATCGTTAGCGCGTAATGAGATTTCATCTAAATTCGAAATCCATTTAGCTTGTAGGGATTCTTTATCGGCTCTAGCTGGTGTTTTAAGTTCACCGCCTGTTATTTTTCCCGTTAAAACAAACCTATACCAAGTGCCACCCGCAGTCTCCACCACTAGTAGAGTATCTGGTTTGCAATTCAGTCCAGTTTCTTCCAAAACCTCTCTCGCTGCCGCTTGAACGATTGTCTCATCTTTTTCCATACGACCCGCAGGGAGATACCATTTGCCAGCGCAGCTTTCTTTCGCTTCCTGCATCATTAATATTTCATTGTTTTCATTCAAGATTACACAGGCCACAACATACGTAACATTGCTGCCGAGTACGGGTTTAAAATTTGACGGAGTTGTCGGCGTTATTCCTTGAGATTCAGCAACAGAATTTTGGTCGGCTATAGTAAAGTCGCAAAAATCATTTTCGACTCCTTCAAGGCCTGATCCATCCAGTAATCTGGTAATATTCAAGTCGACTTGGCGCGACATAGTTACCCACTTATAATTTTAAAAACAACGCCTTATTTACATTCACTAAGAATTTCCTTGACACCAAATAATTATTTATTAACTGCTTTTATGATTTATGTTTCACTATACACTCAATAAGTCAATAATTTAGATTTTTTTAAATAATTTTGTACTATTGTATCGTAACATTATCTATGACAAAACAAGTTCGCAAAGCCGGAATGCGGATTACGGGACTGCGCGCTGCTTAGTGCCACTTGTCTCATGACGGCATACTGCGGAAATAATAAATTCAGAAACTCAAACGCGCCACAGCCTGCAGGTTGAGTAATAAGAACAAGACAAGAATGCGGACTGTGCATGTTGTTGCTATAGGCTTTTATACAATTTAAATTTATAATTTGTTGGAGTAATTTAGCATAAATTTTCTTATGAAAGGAGAATACATGAAACAAATAGCTACATAACTGAATTTTTCTATTAAGTATTTAAATGACATTATAATACATGGTCAAAAGGTAATAAATTTAAGCAATACCTATATAAGTAAGAACAATACGTCGGACGTAAGCTATATAATTTGCCATTAATCTATAATAGTATTAAATTATAAGGATAGTAAATTATAAAACGTTAATACGTTCATAAAGCGCGTATTTATTGCTGCTGCCATTTTTTATTTAAATATTTACCACTGGTAATTATAATAATGTCACGAATGACATAAAAAGGTTATGATATTGACAGAAAATGCAATGTTTGTCTCATGCTGTCAGAGTTTTGTCTGTTGTCGGTCAAAGTATTATTAATTTTCTAATAGTTGTTACTTGTTTATATGGTTACAGATTTTGGCTTATTATATTATTATTTATACTTAGATATGTCTTTAAGTTGATGAGTTAGTTAAACTGTCTACCATGACAATAAAAAATGAAGATATCCAAGAACAAACCAAAAGGTTACGTTTTAAGAATGTTAACCAAACTATCTCTGGTGAATTTCCGGATAAAGCCTCTAAAGAGATAAAAAGCAAAGGTAAATTACGTTTCATTAAGCCATTTTTTATTTAAATATGACATAAAAGTATTCAATTTCCACTAATTATTTGGTTTATGTAATCTTTTCAGACAGTTCAAGAAATGCCTCGTTATTTACATTTTTGCATGTAGAATTGACGAGAGGGTACTTGTTAGAGCATGATGAAGAAAGGTTTTCAGCAAGAAGGGAAAAGGTGTATTCCTTTATCAAAATACCCCAAGAACTGGAGAAATTCATGGCATATGGATTCTTTCAATGTGCTGATTCTTTGCTATTTATTTATACATTTCTTCCATTAAGATTTATTATGGCGTTTTGGTCTTTCTTTGAAAGACTATTCAGGAGATGTTTTGGGTAAGTTTGTTATTCCAAATTCACCCATAGATAATGTTAGTTCTTTTTCTATTTGCACATCATTAGTTTAATAATTTCCTCAATTTGGTTTATTCCAGATTTTACTCACATACTTACAAGAGTATATTAAAGCCTGCTGAAACATGTGATGTACTTAAGGGATTTATTTTATTAATATGTAGTATTTTAATGTGTTATATAGACACTAATATGATGTACCATTTAGTTAAAAGTCAAAGTGTTATGAAGTTATATATATTTTATAACATGTTGGAGGTTGGTGATAGATTGTTCTCGGCATTCGGACAAGATACAATTGATGCCTTGTTTTGGACAGCCACAGAACCCAGAGATAGGAAAAGAGAACATCTAGGTGTAATACCACATTTAATTTTCGCAATGATATATGTGTGTATCCTTTTTAAACCAAGCATGAACTTGTTACTTTTTAGAAAAATCATTCACATCTCAGTAACAGTGAAATATTTATTTTTTTTAATTCAGTAATATTATCTGTAAAAGGGTTTATTTAGATGGAAAAGAAGGCTTGTTAGATATACGATAGTTATATTATATATGAGAGGGGTGGTTTGGTCACAGATAACCACTGTCAATAAATAGCATCTCATCAGAGATGTGTCTCATCCTTAATTTCATACTCTTACAAATCTCATCTGTTTTCCCATCTTTAAAGGCTGGCTATACATTTGTTACAGACATTAAGCTTTGCGTCTAAACATCACACATAAAAGTTATGGTGTGCAGTGATATTTATATTTTACGTATAATGTATGTGTAGTGTGTTCTTTTAAAGGTTTTTTTGTATCACAATTTTCTTAACATAAAATCAGTTCTTCACAGCCTATTAGTGTTATTTCAAGCGACAACATTGAATGTGGCATTCAATTCAAACAATAAGAGTCTGCTCATCATAATGATGTCGAACAATGTGAGTGAGTCATTTGATTGCATCACTTAATTTGTGCACTGCTAATTTGGTGCACAATGACGGTAATGTATACATATGTGATTATACAGGGATTATAATAATGGGAAATAAGATTGTATGAGATGTCCATTGTCCATGCTGGATTAAACTTTAAATATGAACTTTTCATCCTATCGTACTTCTTACTAATATTATAATAGTGAAAGTTGTGGAAATGTTTGATTGCATGTATATTTGTTAGACTTTCAAGCAAAAACGGCTGGACCAATTTAGTTGAAATTTGGTATATAGATAGATGATGCCGTGGATACTTTATATCCCGGTATTGCCCCCCTCCCGGGGCACAGTTAGCATATTATAAACATGCAATGTTTACACACAAAAACTACTATGAGTCCCTTTACTGATTGGGGAGGAATTAATATCGTCATGTCTTTATTTAGAAATGTTATAAATTAATTATTATAACATAGCATACATACTCTTTTTCAAGCTAGACTTTAGCTTTTTTTTTCTTAAAAAAAAATTTTGTAAAAAATAATAAACAATAAAAAAATCTAAATCTGTGATGACATATTGTGGAATGATTATTTTTTTCTTCCACAGTTTGTTGAACTAAAAGGCAGTGTGTTTAAGAAGTTTGATAAAAACAACCTCTTCCAAGTGTCATGTAGTGACGTGAGAGAGAGACTGCATCTATCTGTACTGCTCTTTATAGTCGTGATTCAAACTATGAAGGAGTATGTGTGGAAAGAAGAGAGGTTTTGGATCTTAGCACCGGATTGTGTTCTAGTGCTGACATTTGAGGTTATAATTGATTGGGTCAAACACGCCTTTATTACTAGGTAAGTTGTGTGTGTGCTTGTGAAAAAAGTACTTTAACTTTTCTACAATTATTATTATTTATGTGAGGGGGGAAAATTAAAAAGTGATTCGCGGATGCGTTGTCGGCTTTTAAAATAAGGAAAGAGAATAGAACCGCGAGGGAAGAATGGGATCCAGGGACAAACAAAATATAACCATAATCTCTCGCTGGTTTTCTATGAGAAGGCACAAACTCAAATGAGCTCTATCTATAAGATTAACCTACTCCATAATAATAAAAGATCTCACTCAACGCAAATATTTAAAAAATGAACTCGATTTAATATATTCATTACTGCCTTATGGAATTGACTAATTTTTTTTAATTTTCGCGCCATAAAAACCATCCCTGGACTTCAACGTACCTTCATAAAAAAAAAGAATCAGCCAAATTGGTCCAAGCTTTGTTTAGTTATGCATTTACCAACACATTTTGCGATTGACTTTTAACCGACTTCAAAAAAAGGCGGAGGTTTCTTAATTCGACTGTATGTATGTTTTTCTTTTATTTTTAATATAATAGATTAAATTCGCAGGTTCAATGAGATCCCGTATGGTGTATACCGCGAGTACACGCTAAGCCTAGCGTACGACGTGGCGCAGACGCGGCAGGAGGGCGCCTTCAGCGATCACTCTGATCTCGTGGCGAGGCGGATGGGCTTCATACCTCTACCGCTGGCTGTTGTTATAACGAGGGTGCTGGTACACGCTGTTAAAGTCGATGGGTGAGTAGTTGTTTTAGTTTATTAACTACCAGCAGTCCGCCCCGGCTCCGCACTGGTAATACCAGTGCCAATCAAATATTGAATTATAAGAATTCAACTGCCTCGGCTTCGCACTGGTAATACCAGTGCCAATCAAATATTGAATTCTTATGTAATTATTCCTCAACGACAATGGGTATATCTTCGATTTGAAACTTTTAGAAGAGACTACCAGATGGGTGGAATGAACATTAAACATTGGACAGCTATGAAACTCAAATTAAACTCAAGTCTCCTATGACTGTTTTTACTATTCCCTTACTACTACTTACGAGCGGGCGGCACCTGAAAACTAGCGCCGTTCTATGAGCTCTCCTTCAGGATAGCATTAACTGTGATGTCGCCTTTTGCTACGTTTCTATTTATTCTAATCGTTTTAGTAGCAATAAACACCGTTTTATTTATTCAAAAGAATAACATGTATATTAACTGTATTCTTATCTATTCATTAATATATTCCAGGTTCGCAGCAGTGTTCCTTATATTCCTAGCGTACCTGTGCTTGATAACGGTACGAGTGCTCATATCTATAGTAGTGTTGGGCAAGGCGTGTGATCTGATAGCCTTGCATCAGAGCGAAAGGACGGAACACCAGACTCCTAAACGGTCAGTATAGACAAAAATGTTCTCTTAAAATTATCTATACTTATATTCATACATAAAGTTAAAGAGAGAGCAAGACGGTTTTTGTTAATCTATGGAACTACCTTTTTTCTTTATGTTGTATTATAAATTCCAAGAAGAAAGAATAATATGGTCTTTTTAGGGTTCCGTAGCCAAAATGGCAAAAACGGAACCCTTATAGTTTCGTCATGTCCCTCTGTCCGTCTGTCCGTCTGTCCGTCTGTCCGTCTGTCACAGCCGATTTACTCGGAAACTATAAGTACTACAGTGATGAAATTTGATGGGAATATGTGTTGTATGAACCGCTACAAAAATATGACACTAAATAGTAAAATAAAGAATTGGGGGTGGGGCCCCCCATACATGTAACTGAGGGATGAAATTTTTTTTTTCGATGTACATACCCGTGTGGGGTATCAATGGAAAGGTCTTTTAAAATGATATAAAGTTTTCTAAAAAACATTTTTCTTAAAGTGAACGGTTTTTGAGATATCAGCTCTCAAAGTCGTAAAAAGTATGTCCCCCCCCCTCTATTTTTATAACTACGGGGTATAAAATTCTAAAAAAAATAGAGGTGATGCATGCTAATTAACTCTTTCAACGATTTTTGGTTTGATCAAAGTATCTCTTATAGTTTTTGAGATAGGTTGATTTAACTGTAATTTTGGTTAAGTTATTGTGCTTACACTGAAAACGATGGCTGAACCTTATAAGATAGATCAAAAAATATACTACAGTATTGTACACCTTTAAAAATCCGCGATGATATAAAATCTTTATAATGTAGGTACCAAGGCAAAATATCGGGAGAGTTTAGGCTCCATTCACCAGGTGTATAAATTGACATAATAAGTTTATTATATTTGCTGCTACGGAACCCTTTGTGCGCGAGCCCGACTCGCACTTGGCCGGTTTTTAAAATTAGGATTAAATTTTAATAGCCAGGTATTATTTGACACATATAGATAACTTTTTATTGAAGTTAATGTTAAAATGTATAAATTTTTAGGGAGCATAAAGACTTTAAAGAGATTTACACACACAAGACTCCAGAGAGCGACCCTCCGGATAAAAAGCCGCAGTTGAATTTCTTAGTTCCTGGAGATGTTGTGGTATGTGTATTACACATACACTTACAAATACATACACACGCAAACAGATACGCTTACTTGCACGCACACGTACACACATGCACTCACATGCACGCACACGCACACGCACGTCAACAATCTGTATAAAAATATGGAAAAAGAAATAACGCTTAAACTATACATTATTATTAAATCAACCCTTTAATGCATACAATTACGGTTTTCATACCTAATTTTCATTTTACATTTAATAATAAATAAGAATTTAGCTATATGTAATTATATTGAACAACTAGCTGTTGCCCGCGACTCCGTCGCGTGAACTTTCATATAAACTGTGACCCTCCCTTTCCTCCCTTATAATCCTTTTTTCCTACAAATATTTTGTCCCGTCCCCGTGGGAATTTTGCAATGACCTGCTGCAAATAACCTTTAAGTTTAATAAGGTACTTACATGCCAAATTTCAAGCGTCTAACGTAAGCGGTTCAGATTTTTTCATACAAATGTTTTTTCCCGCTAACTCCCGTTCCCGTGGGAATTTTACAATATACTGTTGCTACTAACGTTTAAGTTTAATAAGGTACCTGCATGCCGAATTTCAAGCTTCTAACTTAAGAGGTTTAGATTTTTCATACAAAAGGATTTTCCCGCTAATTCCCGTTTCCGTTGGAATTTCGGGAATTCCTTTCTCAGCGGATGCCTACGTCATAACATCTACCTGCACTGCAAATTTCAGTCCGATCCATCCAGTGGTTTGGGCTGTGCGTTGATAGATCACTCAGTCAGTCACCTTTGAATTATATATATTTAGATATCAAATCTTTGTGTCCTTTTTATACGAAATTATTTAGGATATTAATATTAGTGTATTTTGTATAGAAGTCGGAGCCGCGCGTCGACTCGACGGGCGCGGCAGCCATTTTCTCCAACAGCGCCATCGACCTGAACGGTGTGTGCTATCTTAACGATAGCCTCAATGAGAATAAACACGAGATCAAACAAGAGTTCCACGATACTGACCTAGTAAGGGATATTTTATAATAAGAGATTAAATAATTAAATAACTTGTAGTTCTTTGTTTACGACTTCATTGATAGCCATCAGGAAAAGTATAACCCGTTAAAACAACAGCTTTTCCCGAGATATTGATACAAAAGATCCATAATTAAATTTACTTAAATTAAAAAAAAAGGATCCATCCCTTTTTATAAATTTTATAATATATCGATTTCTCAAGGGATAAGTCGTTCCAACGATTATTTATCGATAGAGATATTAATAAAAGCATACATTGAAACTTTGCTCTGACATGTATGAGAGATTTAATAATAATATTATTTTTTTCGTATATTTATAATTATTAAAAACAATAGGCAGACGTGACGCGCAGTGCCCCCGATATAAACAAAGTGAGGCCGGTCGCCGAGAGCGCCGAGCGCCCGCACTCGCCCGACTCCGACACGCTCAAGCGACGCGCCGAGTCCGAGCCCAACTTGGCCAAGCCAGACGACGATACTAACTGACAAGTATTTGAATATGGAACACAACTATTTGCAAAACCAGACGAAGATTCTTACTGACAAATATTTGAAAATGGAATACAATTATTGGCATAACGAGATGACGATACTAAGTGACACACAAGTCACAACTATTTGAATAAAGAATAAAATGATTATACGAATTTTGAAAAAAGAATTCAGTGTGAATTTAAGAATATATTGTGTGGGAAATAAAGAGTTTTGTATAGTTTTCTTTTAATTTTTTCGAATAAAATATAATAAATTCGAACAAACAATTATTCCGCCGACAAATTGCTGCGCAGTTTGATCATTTGATGGGATCGCTGAATGTAAAAATTCAATTTGAAACGATAGAAAGCTTTTTTTGTGTCATGATTAATGGGTACGCTGTAAACTTAAAAAGAAAGGCGTCAGGACTTATTCGACGTTGACTGACTCTGACGTATGGTTTTCTTCTGGTCTTACTAAAAAAATGGTCTGGATTTTCAACACTTCAAGTTCGTATAAATTAAATTATTATAAAATATAATATTTTTGTATACTACTAAAATTTTGGTTTAGATTTTCTTTTGGTTTGGTTGCAAGATTTTTGTTAAAAAGTTTCACCTTTTTATTTTTATTTATTTATTTACGTAGATTACATTATTACAGGATTCTTGGTTTGTTAAATATTTTATAAACTCTATTGTTTCTATGTTATCTATGTTTAATTGGTATTGTTTATGGTCTATGGATTCAATTAAAAGATATATGTATTGTTTTATGTTGGTTACAACTTACAATGAAGAATTTATTCGTATTTTTAACGTAGATCATACACCACGTGGAACACCTTTGTAACAATATTTTGGTACAAAAAAAGTTAGCAGTTTAAGAATCAATTAATTCTATGACTTTTCAGTATACCGGTAAAATATGCCAACGGTTTGTGTATTAAATAATTGGTTTTTCTTTTATCTAAAATTGGGTCCAGTGTTTTGCTTGTTGTTTTTTTTATTTATAAGTTTCACCTACGAGAAAAGTAAATTGGTATTGAATAAAAGCGTAATTATGAACTTGGAATTTAAACACTCATTCTTGTGTTCATGTTTGCCATACTAGAAATTTAATACATGTATTACATGATGATTTTGTGAGAAAAAATATTTTAGTTTAAGACTGATGAACTTTGGGGTGCTTAGAATAAGGCTTGGATAAAATGTTAAGGATATATAGCAAAGTGCTATAGAATTATGAGAACTGCTTTGAAACAACTCTATAGTAAAAAATATAATATTATACATATATTTGGTTCTTGCTGATTAGTAGAAATTCTAGCTTAAATATCCTATATCCATATATGTATATGTCATATTGTGTTTTCAGATTTTTAATATTAATACAGGCATAAAAAGGGGAATGTTTGTATCGAAAGAAAAATATTAATTAGTCGTTTTTAAAAGAATATAGATATATCTTTGACGTTTCTCTAAGTATTTATTTATTTAAAACTAGCTAATGTAAATACAAATATACTTATAAGTTTATAATTTTGAGTTTAATTTTGCATTTTTTAATCTACAATCCACACATTAGCTAATATAATCGTTGTGATTCTATTAAAAGACTGTAATAAAAAAAATCTTAGTTAAAGTTCTCATTGCCAAGTCACTATAATTATAATATAAAGAAAACTATTGATACAAAGACTGCATCGAGCGACTTGGCATTTTTTTACAAATAATGTTTGTTGTGGGATTCTTATTACTAGCGATGAAATCAAGAAAAATGTGTTAAAAAAACATTTTATTAATTATATTATAGTCTGTGTTCTCACTTTTGTACATAATGAATAATCAAGCTCAATAATGCATGGAGTATTAAAAAGTTGATATGAGCGCCATCTAGTAATAAACTACTTACCTACGTTAGAGTTAAAATGCTTGGTAGGTATTCAAAACAATATGGTGCGGCCATCTTTAAATCTGTAGAGGTAAATATATTCGTTGTTGATAATAGATGACGCTATGTGTCCGTTAAGTTATAAATTAAGTTTGAATTTAAAGTGGTTAACTTACTTCAAAGCTTAGAATATATAATAGACTAGAATAGAAATGATATTAGCTGAATTTGTGTATTTTAGACGAATTTGGTTTGGGCGGTATTTGTAGACTGTAATTATATTTAAACCGGCCTCAAAAAAGGGGGTGTCTTTATTTAAGAACTAGCTGACTCGTGCCCACTTCGTTGGGCATGCAATAATGTGGCTTTCTATTGGTGAAGTAATTTTTAAAATCGGTTCAGTATATCCCGAGATTACCCCTTTTAACAAACAATTTAACAAACACACAAACTTTACTTCTTTATAATATTAGTATAGAATAACTACTACGAAGCTTTTTGTATTAGGCAAGTGTGTTTTTAAGAAAAGTAGTTGGAAGCGTAGGAACTATATTTTATATTTTAAATAAACATGTATATTGTAGTTGTAGAAGACAGTGCTTTCTTTGCCAATTATAAAATATTTGTCGCAGTAAATTTAACACGCAAATGTCTTTGTAGTTGCCAAGTGCATAATTTACTTCAAAGATTTTGTTATTTTAAATTAGTTTTAGATTTAAAGACTTTTTTATCGTTCATAAAAAATGCCACTTTTTATTTAATTTAATTCTATTTTCTAGTATTCAGGGTTTTCGTGAAGTAACAATGCGTATGCGGAAAATAAAAAAACATATTTCAAGTTTTCAACAATTTGTATTTTTGCACCTTAGGTGATTTTATATTAAATAAAATTTTCTTTTCCTCTTATATACACATTAAATCAAAATTTAGTCAGTGTATTTACAAATATATTAAATAGAATTTAGTAAAAATTAGAGAAATTTAACAATACCTAAATTGATACTTACAAACTAATTATATTTAAGAACATCAACAACATTTTTTCACTCTGGCGAACGCACAAGATAAGACTAAACTGTTATAGTAGGAAATTCGTACACATTCACAATAGTGTGAACACCATAAAGCATTTACGTCGCGTTGAAATTCGCTGAGGGCTAGAGAGACGAGACGTTTGTCGTTAACTAGTGAACGGCCTTGCTCTGAAGGGGCGAAGTCGTCCCATTTGTATGCAGAAGCGCTGAACAATATTAACATTACCAACTGATTCCTGGCGAACCCGCTCCTTCCAACCAAGGCCTCAGTGCCGCAGCACCTTTATACATCTACAAGTTTCAACAATATGAAATCCCTTCTTTTTCCACGACTTAAATAATGGCGATAAAAGTTTTCGACGGTGACTGCCAATTTCAAAGTGCTACAACAAGTTTGAACATTGTGTTTAGACTCAATTCTAATACAAATCGTACATCGATAACGTTAACGCGATGCAACAATACATAAAATGTCAGAATTTAGTCTTCTCCGTTTCGATAGTCACACATTTAATTTGTTTATACGATTAAAATACCTACCTACGCTAGCCTTGTCTAAAGAGACTTCGTCTCATCTACGATAGTAAAAACAGTATAAATGTTCAGAGCCACACTATAACAGCGTACGTAACGAACGGGTGTACCGGTGACTGGTGAATGGTGACTGGTGACTGGTGACCTGTGACTGGTGACGTCACGTGAACAATATCCCTAGACCCTATCGATACGCGATGACAGCCAATGGCGGATTCACTGTTCACTGTTCACGAAATTTACAAAATTTAGTTGAAAGTTAGTAATATTATTGTCAGATATTCTAAATTCATACCGATCAGATTTCATCCAAAGGCCCACCCTGTTTAATTTGATTTTCTTGTTCGGCGACGTATCATTTGTTTAAGCGTAATAAACAACGATTTAAATAAATCACGTACAAATTTATAGACACTAGTAAACAACCATAAGAAAGGCATTATTTTGTGCTCGTTCAACATCTTTGTAGATTGTAGACAGAAGTTTGTTTTTGTGTGATATTTAGCTAAACGAATAGACGACAGTCATTTGTTCGCATACCTACGAACGCGACGACCGTCCTACTAAACAAATATTTATATTTACGTACAAAGAAACTTATGAGTATTATAAATAGGGGCCTTCTCTATGTAAATAATTAATAATGATTAAGAGATCATAATTTAAATCCTACTTCTATTACCTTTGCTAGATTAGTCTAATTACACAATTTTAATAATACATGTC
>JADANM010006502.1:8271399-8310819 GCA_026213755.1 Eurema hecabe
TACAGTCGGGTACGAAAGTATGTTAACACATTCGACATTACAAAACGTTTAAGCTTTCATGAGTTTTAAAAAATTACAATTTATATGATAATTATGTTTTCTTGTAATGGGACTTATTTAAGGAATCTTTAAGAGTGGTGGTTGTAATTAATGACGTTGATGGTGTGTAATTTTGAATGTGTCAATCAACTTGTTTGTACGACTGTACCTATAGTATGACGCAAGCAATTAAGATTAGTCGTAATAAAACTCTTATAGCGTTGAAAGACGATTGTTTTTGATTATTTTTAAGTTCTAACTTCTATCTATGTATAATGCATCATTATTATTATATACTATTTAATACATAAATAATGAGAAAATTAGCAAAAAAACCGTTGTCTACAAATATAGTTTTTAATTTTGATCCTACGAGTATTACTAACGTATATATTAACATTTTTAAATTCACAGCTTTTTTAAACAATATAATGCTATGTCTATATCGCATACAGCATTTTATCAGCATAATAATTCTCATTATAGATTTATGGATTACTTCACAAATTTACAAATATTACGCATTTATAACATAAGTTAAAAAGAACAATAAGTCTACAACGGAGCAAGGATAACAAAAATGAAAAGTCATAGCATTTCGCATATAGGCAGGCCAAAGGTCATGCCAGAGGGCGCCATACGTTAGCATGGGTGCGGAATAGCCTCCGGTTATACTTAAATTATACCACCTTCGACTTACCTAACGCTTTACTTGTCTATAGTCTGGTGTCTAGACGAAACGAACGAATGAACGGAACGGTCTGAGCTTTGAGATGAGCGAGAAACATTGTTTTTGTTTAACGTTTGGTGTATAACATTCAATGTGAACCAATATATAATATAAGTATATTAATATCAAATACTTATAAAATCCTTACGTGAATCAATTGCTCAAAGCAGAAGATAATTAAATCAATATTAGAAATTACTCTCTTTTTTATTTATTAAAGGATAAAATGTTTGTCAGTTTTGGTGTTTTTTATAGGAGTCTATTTTTTCACTTTAAATGCTGAAAAATTGCAAAGCATACTCGTATAGCGCGAAAAAATCATCTTTAAGTAGTTAATATTCAAACTTTACGTGTTAGCTACGCGTAGTTAAGCGTGAAAGTGAAGATGCTACATATAGATGTTTGTTATTCTTAAAGAGAAATATTTTTAGTTGTATTTGACTGATATTTGGCTTGCTTATTTAATCCTGTTGATACATAGGACAGTTTTGATCTAGGTATTGCGATGAGTACAAAAAACAACACGAAAAAAAACCACGGAGCGCGTCCATTAATAACATACTGTTCATCACTATATTTTCTTCAGTCATAACTTCGTTAATCTCAACGTAGGCTGTTAATTTCTAGAAGATTTAGCGTACGGAAACCAAGTGAAAGCTCATTGTATTAGATGCATTACTCACTCACGACCCACGCCTGAATTTCATATTCCTATTTTGTAAATTGAAATGAGTAACTCTGTCCTTGCGAAATTTTCGGCATGCTAATTAGTTTTGAAAGTTTCTGTTTGAGTTTGACCTCGTAATGTATTTTTTAATCTCTAATACAGTTTTTCGTTATTCGATTCTATAATTATATCTATAGAGACAGACAATTCGTATTTATTAGCGGATACATATGAAGTGATACTTGATAGTTCTTATATACACATAGTTATAGATATACAATGTATTTATAAGAAATACCATTACGTAAAATTTCTTAGTAAGTATAATTTCTCTAATATTTAAAAGTGCCCGTGGTTTCAGAATTGTATGGTTTATGTATAACCTATTACAATAGTAAATAAATTAAGGTTTACAATTGGTTTTCCTATGTTCAGAGATTTTCCCTACATCGTCACAAATTTAAATTACATAATATTATTACTTTATAATATTAATATAGATTGATTTTCACATGCATCTTCTTGTATAGCAAAGCAGAATCAAGTTCAAATATGTAACTTGTGACAAAGACATCCCATTTTGTTTACAACCTTTTTTACTCATAAAACGAAAAATGTAATAGAATCTTCTCGAACTTCACCGAGTTCTATTTTTAAAACACTATAAGACGCGTTCCGTTGGCATTATCATAAAGCTATAATGAGATTTAGATGAACGCAGCATGATTTCACTGAAGGCTAAATGTAAATGATACCTTAAAACAGTCTAATGCACTATCGCCGCTGCTAATACCCGTTATGAGCATTAATCTCCATGTTTAACACCATTTTGACCTCTTATTTGTTTTCGAGTCCATTCGTAATCTTAATAACCAGCTATTTATTCACATTTTATATGAAAATTTAGGGAGTTACGGTACGAAATTAACATATCATATTACGTTTACTGTGCGCCGATTAAATTTGTTTTTTAATGCATTATTGGGTCGTTAAATTCGTAGAATATATTTGTAGCTTTTACCTTTGGTGTAGGGTTCTGAGATAGTATTGCTATACTTGACTGAACTTATTATGTTGATTTATTAAAAAAATACCCTAAATGATTTTTATGTTATTGATTATATTTTAATTACTATTCTGATAAGATTTATTTAAATCAATTGTACATATCTTTCTGTTGACCGTTACCGATGGTGCGCTATTTTATTGTTAGTGTAAATTTTTGCAACGTCCTTGTCATACTTTGCTTTAGTGTCGTGTTTTAACCAAATCTTGTTTTTACAATAACTTTAATTAAAAAAAGGGAACATTTTAATTAAATGACGTCTCAGTCTACATTATATGAATATATTTCGTTATATTGAGTACTGGTATGTACTATAGTTGTATACTCAGCGTGATTGTTTTTACGACTCCATTACGTAAAATATTTATTAACTGATACTAGGAATTCGTTTTAAAATATTCGTTCGTATTAAGAGCCTTAGGTTAGACAAGGTAAAAGAATATAAATTTACAGTAAAAAAAAATTCATAACATACACTGGGAGGGTATAATCATTGCGAAATTTATTCAAAATAGGAATTTTGAAGAAAGAAAACGAAATGGTTAAATTAGTATACAATGTTACTGTTTAATTTGCATTCTCCAAACTGACGCTAATACAATATGTTATGGAAAACTGAAATTCTAATTTTGAATTCTTAAATTAGATCCCGCTGATTTGTTTTTTAAATAAAATAGTCTTCATTTTGTTGACTGGCTGATTTAAAATATTTTTAATTTAGTTGTATCATTTCGATGACTGGCTAAAAAAAACTACCTTGGATCTTCTATCACATTGAGATCCTTTCAAAGCAGTGCAAGTTTATTGAGAGACGACTCGTGTCGCAGCCGTGCGTGGGCCGTCCTACCGACTATCGGCAACAGTATCAATAAATTGCGCATGTATTCTTGTAAAAAGAACTCGGTTTATCGGCGAACGCGAAATAAATTCGTACATTGTACGCATTTTGTTGTTTATTACGTGCTAGCGAGATATCATCATTAGGTTGGGTGTCTCTCGAGTTCCTGTGAGTGTACGCAAATTTATTATTAGGTATTAAACCTACTGCTTTCTTCTAAGTAATTGAACCTGGATTTTGTATGCTGAATGCTCTTCCTAAGTTATAGTTATATTATTATTTGTGTTACCGTATATGAAATAAGAAAAAGGGGTAATATTGATCGTTGATATCAATATAACCAAAAAGTATATCTACTTTTGTATGCACTCATTCCCTTCTCATAATAATTAGACAATAATATAGAAAAATATAACAAAGATTTTTTCTCATAGAATTTAAAGCCTCGAAGGAGTCATTAAAGCGCCTTAAATTAGAATATCTTCTAAGATCAAGCATTTGAGTGGTTTTGCATCAGTTATCAGTTCATGCACAGAGTAATGGGCACATAAACGGAATTGACACTGTTCGTGCCTCGCGAGACCTCAGTAACGTGATATTACACACAATCTCTGTAATGACCTAATCTGTGGCGATTGTCTTCAACGTCGGTAATGACACGGAAATTCCTGGCTAGTTATATTTTACACATAGTCCGGTATCCTCGGTCAATTTTTCCAAGTGCTATGAAGCTAATTTTTGGTGGGTAGCTTTATTTTGATGAGACGCCCAATAATTTGCTATACCAAACTCTCGATTTTGGTAGCTAACAGACGTAGCATATGTCGATTTGGTGATTTAAAAATATTTATTACTAACTGATTTTTCTTGTGTTATATCTCAAGATAATTATCTAAATTACTTGCAAAAAATATTTGTCCTAGAAAATCTATGGTTTGATCAAAGAGTATCGATAACGATGTCATCGTAAATTATTACGAACCAGCTGATTTTTATTTTTTTACTTTTTTAATTATTAGTATTATTTAACAAACACATCGTCCTGTAAATTTTGTGGTCGGAGTCGAAGTCAGAACATAAAAAGTTTAAAATATTTAAATCATAAAAAAGTGTAGCTTCATTACTCTACTAATATTAAAAACGTGGAAGTTCGTGAGAAAGTATGGATAGATATTGTATGTTTGTTATTCTTTCAAACAAAAACGGCTAGACCGATTGAGTTGATACATTATATCGCGGTATTGCACCGGGAACGATCCGCTAGTTTAGTATAAAACAAATTCTCTTTCGTCTGTCTGTTGTTTTAATTTCGGTTGTTTTAATATCAGTATACAGAATTGTTTATGTCCTTGAATTTAGGTATTCGGTGTACCTGAAAAATAATAATAATAATAATAGTATTCTTTATTAGACAAGAAACCCATAAGATTAGGTACATTGTAAAAGTTATAATATAACATTCCGTCACACTCTAAAATTTTATATAAGTCTATGCATTTATAAATACACATTATTGCGTTTTTTTATGAAAGGAGAGCCAGAAAGCGTAAAGGGGGTTGTCCATAGAATATAATTAATATAATTAACATGTTACCAAACTTTCATATTATATAGAACTTGTCCAAACTGTGCTGAAGAATAAATATTCAAGAACGAATAGTCATTCGCAACTTCAGACGTCGTCCAATAGACTGAGTTTTTAATATTAACCCTACAGCTATAGGAAGAACGCTAAGAGCGGAACACTTTATGTAAAATTGAATTACGACGCATTCTTAGGAGTGTCTTGGCGATATTTATTGACGTATAATGGCTCCTAATGGAGGCTATTCAATCCCATGGTCTTGGACGTAGCTTGCCGAAGTCAACTTAGCTGTACAAATAGTTTAAGAATATATTTTCTTTGCGAATCTTTCGTAGTTTGGAGTGACAAAGCTAAATCCTTACTTCCATACTTTATGTTATAAATGCGAAAGTAACTCTGTCTGTTTGTCTGTCTTTCTATCACGCTAAGACTACTGAACCGATTAGACCGAAATTTGGTACACAGATGGTCTAAAGCCTGGGGAAGGACATAGGCTACTTTTAAACTGGAAAAAAAGGGTAATTGTTAAGGGAAGGGGGGACAAAGTTTATATGAAAGTCCACGCGGACGGAGTCGCGGGCAACAGCTAGTAGTTTATATATATGCTATAAAAAGAATTAATTTAATAAATAATTATATTGTTTGACTATACATCTCTTATCGATCAGTTTGAAGATAGTCGTGATATTAGACGTATTCTATTCTATCCAGCGTTCCCTTCTTTGCCATATTATATTCACTCGCAATGTCCCTCACCGCCGCGCAGTAACCTGGAAAAAAACAAGAAAAATATAAAAAAATATGAGCCAGGAATAGCTAAGCCGTTATACTTATCACGGAAATCGCTATTAATTAATAATAAATATCCTTAATACTGCTATTTCCGATATCTCCTCTTATTTAACTTCAACTATTTATAACAAACAGGTGTCAGGTACTCAATACTGACAGCTGTCAAGATGACTTTTAAACTAAAAAAAATTTGAATATAACGTGCCAGGTACTTTATCTCATAAAAAGTTAAAAAAAACAAATTCATTATGATATAGCATTCAAAACATACGAATGATCGATTTAATTGATACCCAGCTCGTACGAACAACATAATTGTTCGTTAACGCTCGATTCTCGATTGTTTCTCGATTATCGAAATAAAAGAACTGCGAATATTGAATATATACGGATAGCGAGTTATTGCTTTATAACGAATGATCGTTTATAAATGCTATGTATAAAGTGTATAAAAAATTCAATACATCCAAGGATATAAGTAAGTACCTACTTATTGATTCTTTTTTTAGACTTGGTTATTTATATGTATCAATATATCAAATTGCTATGAAAAGTGGAAAAAACATTGCTTCAATGTGCTCTTCAACATATTTAATTAACATATAACGTTTGAAATACTTCTATCGAGTTTTTATGTTCTAAAAACGATACAGTACCTATATAAAAGTATGTAGAAGTAATATTTATACCTACATATATTTAACGGTCTTTGGGTATATGGTATCATAGTGTTGTTACTTGTTGTTATAATGGGAGTCTAACATTTAGAATGTTGGACTCAAAATCATCACTCTTGAACGCAACTAGCAAAGAGATAAAAATAGTAGAGTAAGTAGACCTAACGCCACATTCCTGTGATCTCATTTACCTAAATAGATTTAAATGTATGCAGGCGATTACCCTCGACACATCTGCACCATTTCTCAGGTAGATGCATGGAATATTAAGTCTTCTTTAAAGTATAAATGAGGCTGTAAGATCGCAAATGTACCTTAGTTCCATAGATGCAATAACGTTATCTGTGGTTATTTTTTATCTGTATTCTTAAATTGCTTAGTTGACAAGTTGGGTATAATC
Organism: Eurema hecabe; assembly: GCA_026213755.1. Lineage (NCBI taxonomy): Eukaryota > Metazoa > Arthropoda > Insecta > Lepidoptera > Pieridae > Terias > Terias hecabe. Next base: position 8,278,194 of record JADANM010006502.1, read on the forward strand.
TGTGCTTATCCATGAAGTGAAGTAACTATGTTCTTTGAGCAAATGAATACTTAATATTATCTGTGGAAAATTATAGCTAGCTCTTTAGTCTACTTTGAGGGTATGAATATTAAAAGTTATCTATGGCAAATTAAGGACTGGTTTGACATATAAGCTGGCGATTTACGGTCTAGAATAATACATATTGATTCTATTTTTACCCGACTGCCAAAGAAGGAGGGTAATGTTTTTCGAGTGTATGTAAGTATGTATGTCTTTTCCTTTGTGACCTCCTGTAGCCTAAACGGCTTGATGGATTTTGATGTATGAGGTATCGTTAGATTTGTCTTGATTACGGGAGTGTCATAGGATACATTTTATCCTAAAAGTCCCACGGGATAAAGACATAATTACTCTTTTTTTAGTGTGCAGTCGGGTATTTTGTTTTTTTAATAATAATTACTTGTTAAAATGCTTTCTTTTAAACAAAGAACTATTAAAAACACAAACACAATTTTCATTTGTTTTTGATAGATTTTTAAAGGTTGTTTTAGTAAATAAATAAATTAAAATGCAATTTTGATTTCAGTTTTTATATAGTGATTGAGTAATTCTTACATTTCTAAGGCATATAATTATAAAATCCCGATTTTTATATACACCGGTGACACTTCTTCAAGAATTCTTCGCTTCATTCTTTAAAATATAATTTTAATATGAAAGTGTCAGATCGAATCAGACATTATGCGTCGCATACCGGTATTGCTACTGCGATGCTTTTTTTTATATTAATCGTTTTACATACATTAGCATGCCCGTAACGGCTATACGATATTTATTAGAGTTTTTATCTTTATGTAGCGTATATTAAAAATATGATCAGTGGGAAAGAGTGTTTGTTTGAATTTCGTTTATGTTGTGATGAAACGTTGGATATGATATTTTGTATGAATAATAAAATAAAAAATTGCTGTTATATTTTTATCTTTGACCACGAGAACAATGCTCTAATCGCTAGGAATTTCCAAAAAAAAAAAAATGTTTAACGGATACTGACATTTACCTACACCGCAAGATTTCCTCTTTTCTTTTCTTTCTTATAATATTATGGCATTAGCGTTTAGCTATTTGCCAATGTTAATGTAAATAATAATATTATGTAATAAGAGGCAACGTGGTCAAGATAAAAGTCGATATGAGTCAAGTAAAATCGTCATCAAGTCGTCTTTAGTCGAGTCGGTTAGTCGTTCCTTTCTGCCCTTCGTAAAGTGATAGTGAGCTTTACGAAGAACCTCGATGAATCTTGGAGCAATCGGAACGGCGCTACTAAGCGCTCTCAAATGAATTCTTCATTTCTTGGACACTTATTAGCTAGTTTACTGCATGATACGCTATCACAATCATACATTAAGTCACTTTATGCACCAAAAAAGGAATATTCAATCGAGACCACATATAGACGCCGCACGATTCCCGCCAAAACTCAAAGATTTCCTCATGAATTTGATTGTTTGCGTATTTTTAACCGACTTCAAAAAAAGAAGTTGCTCAATTCGACGTACATATGTTTTTTTTTGTTTGTTGGTATTGTTATTTTTGCGCAGTATTGAATCTTGTCTTCATCCTATGTACAATGTGAGTTAGAGGCTACAGTCGACGATATTGTGTTACCCGTCTCGCGAAGACATGGTAGGGTTTTGTGTGAAAAGCAGTTCCATCTTTTTCCAACATGTATTATGGCGTTGATCGGGCGTCTACTCAATAACATAAAGGCCCTTTTGTTTTCGATCTAAATTTATAATAATCTATGTAGTTTTAAAAAAGCTTTATAAATGTTTATTTACCTATAAGAGATTAAAAGATAAATATTTGATAAATCATTCAAATAGATAAAATGCTACACTAATATAATTCCTTATATTTTACTTCCTATCACGATTCTATATTGTAAAATTTAATTCGGAGATTTAGGTATCAGTGTATGTTCTTTTTGAAAATCTATACGAATAATTAATGCTTTCCTTATTGATACATTCCCTCAAGGATTGAAATAATAAGGTATGGTCTTTCTACTGTTCGAAAAGCGGAATAATCATCGTTTAAATTTATACTTTTTTTTCATTTATTAACAAAGGAACTCTAAGGTTTGAAGGCGAGATGTGCTCTTTTTGATAAAATACCAAATTTACAATTTAACTTAAATTTACTTTAAATATACAATAAGACCAATTTATCCAATAGATAAGCCTCATGTATATAATGCATTTCAAGGTAATGCTTTGCTATTTTCAAGGGCCCCTCGAATTACCATTACATTTCTGGAGAAAAGAACGAAATATAGCGTTATTGCGTGGACAGGACACTAGAACCGACCGGTGTCGGGTTTCATTGAGCTATATTCGAGACGACGACATTTCGCGGACATATATTACTGAGAGTTATGACTATTGTCTAGTGTTGGAGTGGAGGTAGACGAATTGTTTGCTTGGCTATGTATATACTAAATATTCGATCGTCAATTTTTTAATATTTAGAGACTTTTTGAAATTGTTCATTAATGATGCTGTTTCTTGTATTGGTATTGTAAAAAGTCCTATTTTCTGACTAGTTAGTAAATTTGCTTTATTCTTTAACACTGTTAAACAAATAATCCAATTCTAGTCACTTTATTACTCTAGTTACTCCGTTTTTATTTAAATTAATTTAGGGGAATGGTTCTGATGGCAAACCCAGACTTTTACATTTTAAACCCCGTAAAGACGCTCCCCAGACCTCTTGTGAACTAGAACAAATCCAGGGAAATTCGGACAGATGGCAACCCTAATTCCAATCAATGTTAGTCAAAGTCAAAAGTATCTTTATTCAATTAGGCTACATTTAGTAACACTTTTGAATCGTCATCGTATTACAAAATATTTACCACCGGTTATTATAACAAACCCTGTTATAAAATATGTTTTAAAGACGTTTTAACAAAATATCTCTTGTTCGAGCTTTCATACAGCGCTTATACGGTTCTAAAAATAAACGCACAATTACCGAAAGATTTATGTCTACGTACATTCGCTCATTATTTACGCATTGATATCTAACGGAAGCACTGATCGCTCAAATGTTTATATGAATCTTGTTTCTGTGTTGTTTGAAACTAGGAAACTACATAGTTAGTACGAAACTAAATACGTTAAAATCTAGTGTTTTAAACGGAGTTCGGGAACTTAATATAACACATAGAATTAAAAGTAAAGAAAATTGTATGTTTTTTTTATCTGTTATAAAAATGGAGAAAGTTTGACAGATTCATTGTTGGCATAAAATAGTTATCGAAACTACTGGATCATGTTGTAAAATTCTTCTTTTTAGATATTTTACGTACTCTATCTCCGGCTGATATGCTATAAAATAGTACGCCAAAGTATTTGGTCAAAAGGCTAGCAAGTAGCAACCCAATCCAAAGCTGTCAAGCTCTGCGAGTGTTGATGGGCAGCGATGACCATTTTTCATCAGGTGGCCCGCCTGATCGTTTGCCACCTATGTTATAAAGAAAAACTTAGCTTTGCGTATTTTCATAGGCGAAGATAGGCGCTTACTGATAACTTCCTGCTCAGTTGCCTACTATTATAAAAAATGAATTTTCAGGACATATTCAATTGATACCAGCTAACATTTAATTTTCTTATTCAATCAGTAACCATTGAAAAAAAAAACTAGTAAAATATCTTATAATCTGCCATAGACTTAAACGTAAAGTCTAGTAGCTACTCGTATTAGTTCCATAATCCATTTGTCCATACAACCCAGGCTCAGTCGATACGCCAGATAGCCACGAACCGTTTCTGTTACAAGCAATAAATTCAAATTACGGGATCCACAATAGTTGATAGTATCTTGGAATGTGCGTACTAATCTCAATGTACATGGAAAACGGTATCAAGGTAAAACGGACTTGGACACAAGTTTACATGGGTATTGGTCGCGTCACGAATGTTTAGCGCTGGACGAGAATAGCTGCGCATCGGTAGAATCGCGCTCGTAATTGACGTATTGGTGCGAGAAAGACAACATGACTGGGACAACCAATCAACGCTCGCGCACCCGACGATCACGCGCCCTGCGCGCCGTGCCGTCCCCTCGATACCTTATTTTTGACTTCTGCGCAGGTTTCGTTCAGCGCTAAAGATTCGTGACGCTACTCATAACTAAGTTCTTCCGTTTGTTTGATCGTTGCTTTTTAGAAGGGTTAATTAGTAAATAAGAGTATAACTACGAAAATTTTGAATATGGATCGATCATTGAATTAAAAATACAAAAATGGTATACATTTGATAGTGACATTTGATAGATAACATAAGCATTCTATTAAGAAACAAAAAATTACAAACGAAAAACTTTTTTTGTAGATTAAAGTTTGTGTCCTTCTTACAGGTATACATACTCATCTATACTAATATATAAAGCTGAAGAGTTTGTTTGTTTGTTTGTTTGAACGCGCTAATCTCAGGAGCTACTGGTTCGAATTGAAAAATTCTTCTTTTATTGAATAGAAAATTTATCGAGGAAGGCTACATAACATCACGCTGCGACTAAAAGGAGCGAAGAAATAATGGAAAAATAAATCGACGGAGACGAAGTCGCGAGCAACAGCTAGTAAATAATAAAAAGAGCTTATGTAAGGACATATAATGGGTACTTCTCTGTTACTAAACGTTTAATCGATTTCATTTTTCTAAGCTCAGACTAATTAGGCACAGATAAACAATGTATCAACAATGCATGCTGGGAGCGCGTAATCAGCTCCACGTGATTGTTCCTCCCTAATGGGCATCTCGACATCTTGTTAATTAGTACTAAGCCCTTAAATCCTTTGAGCAGAAAGAACACGGCTCATAGATATATCTGCTTCAGATACGTTCAGCATTCTAATGTATTGCAAGTTCAAAATTTCAAGCAGTGTTTACGTGTGTGATAAGGGAGGTACTTGACCCTGTAGGATAAGGAGTGCATGGTCTTCTTTCAAGATTGTAAAGGAACATCGTTTTGCTATATACGAGTACATATATTTTCCTTTGAGTATGTTTGAGAGGTCGCTTTGGATGGCTTTGTTATCTTTTAATAACAATTTAAAAAGCAACAATTTACAGAATTCTTAAAGATTTATTCATGGACATACACAAAACAATTGAATACATTGTGTATGTGTTGAGTTCATTTGCCCAACGAAACTCTTCGGACTTTTTAAAAAGATGCTACTAGCCGAATCAGCCTAGTCAGTACAGTCTAAATAGTCAAACATTAACAATGTAATTAATTTTATTTATTATCATATAATTAATTTCATATATATCAAATAATCATTAATGTAATAAATTATTATTTCAAATATCATCTATAATTTGCTTGTATAGTCCATTTTAAACAATTATTATCCTCATACAAAAGCAAATTTTCTAATTACTATTCCACTAACCAGCCGTGTCTACGAAAATTCTCAGTAAAATATCGGAACTCATTACAAAAATAATTGCGAGCTCAAACGTAAACAACATTTCAGCACTTCGAGGTATTTTTAAGAATCACCGCACGAGTCATCTGATAGTAACGTACTTAAATAATTATTAAATATTACCGAATGTCGGGCTTAGGTGCTGTCTTATCGTGCTTATTTGTCGTTACCGAAGATCGGTAGCGTTATCGTGTTGAAATATGGCGGCTAGGGAAGGGCGGAATATCGATGTTTATTTAACAGTTTTGACAGTATCGATTTTTGTGTCAAACTTTTGACTAACTGTTTTGTCATTTTCTGTCATTTTTACATGTACATACAGGATGGAATACGCATATTAGGATAGTAGAATTTAAAATACAACAGCTCATTTATTCATTATGGATTCAAAATATCTTTTATTAAATTAATAAGTCTAAACACACTGTGCCTTATATCACAGTTAAATAGTATGTTTAAATAATATTATTTTAAGTATGCGAAGCTAGTACATTATTATAAAATAAACTACCATCGACGTGTATATTGTACATGTCATGCGTGCAAAAAGCAATTGCGTACACAAATGTTATGTTGTTATTATTATTATTTGTCAATTTAAATTTTGTTATTATGTTTGGCATTATTATAACATTATTCAAGATAATGTTTTTTTTACCTAACTAAATAAAGATTTGTTAAAAAGAAAGATAATAGATTTACCTAATATCTTAAAACTTATCGATACATCGGCTGTAATATATCGATCTTTGTCACATCCCTAGCTGAGTTGAAATATAGCAACACCAAAACATCTCTGGTTACCGGGAAACTACTACACTAACTACAGACTATAATCTATTAGAATTACGATATGTTCTGTAATTTTCGGAGTCGACTCAACTTAATTAATTACTTTACGATTACATTTTTAAATAAATTTTAAATACTATATAAGATTAAGGTAGTGTAGCGTTTTTGATAACATTAATTAACCTTTAATAATAAATATGTCTTGTTTGGGATATAAAAATACATATAGAATGATTACATAGGTACCTATTGCACAAGTCGTGTTTTTATGAAATCAATATGAACATATACGTCGTAATTTTTTATCATAGGTACTTGATGTATTTTACAGATCTTTAATAAGAAAATTATAATGTCATATTTAGCTGTCAAAGACCGATGGTCCAGTGGTCCATAACCCCACATTATAAAATGTTAGGTATAAGTTCGATGTAGACCTTACCCCGATGCTTATTTAAAGATTTCCCCACTATGAAAAAAATGCAGCAATCTCTATCACGAGAAGAAAAAATAAGCTCACCATAGGCCCAATAAATATCAAATATTTTTCCATTTCTGATTACTAGTCTATTAGAGCCAGCTAAAAGCGAGTTTAGAATCTGATAGCAGGTATCTACTAACGACTAACAAGCCATTGGAATTGTCTTATAAATTGCGACACTTGCTTTACTCGTAAAATTCACAGGTTTTATGTGCATCTACACACTACCACAGAAAATGTACCCACACATACAAACGATACGCAGCTATACTTACGATTATATTTGTTAATCGTTAGTTTCGATGTACATCGATTGTTTTGAATGAGAGTTGATTGCTTTCAAGGTTTTAATGGAGCAATGTACTGCGGACTAAACCAATTTGTTTTCGGCAAAGTTCGCGGTACGCCGATGACAGTTTCGTTATAGTAAATTAACACAAACGTCACCTGTCAATAAATCTGATTCAATTCGAGTTGTATTCTAATGGGAATAATAATTAAGTCACCGACTTTGACTGGCCGTTTTGTTTATTACCGCATTTAATGCTAGCAATCTAGCAACACAATATATTGTCTTTGGATTACGAAATCACTAACTATTTGAATATTACGTAATACTTTTATTTGGTACTTAAAAGCAAGCATTTTAAATTTTCTTACCAGTTGTTCCTTATTGTTTCTAAAATAAATAATTCTTGTTTTTTAACTATGAAGGCTCAAAGTCATGTTTTGTTAACTACGACTTCATATTTTACTGTAAAGCAATGCTGGTAAACTATAAAAAATATATCAAATATCATTTTTATTCATAACAATATAGATTAACTTTTCAAAAAACCCCACACGGTACAATAAAAATTAACTTAAGCGAATCGAAACTTCACACGCAAAAATCCTTATCAAAAAACTGTACTCCAGATTCACGCACTGCAATTTAATTCAAAAGTATATCCATTGAATGTTACACACACAATCAATGTATTTACAATAAACTCATTCATACGATATTGGTTATGAATAACGAAGCGTATTGTTTTGAATGCTACATAAATTGTATCGTATGATCGCGATTTGTTGCATGCTGCAAGCTCATTGCTTATTGTTTGTAGGTTGGGCTTGAAGAGCTTACGATTGATGAGGAAATCTAAAATCAAATATGTATTCAGTCATCAAAATGTTTCTATATTATATTAAAAAAAGTCCGACCAGTATGTGTGGAGGTCAATGGGGGCGGCCTATGTTCAGCAGTGGCTGATACGACGATGACGAAAATATTTCTAATGTTGACAAGTGTATTTGGGTAAGGTGAATGATTTGATTACGATCCTAATTAAAATTTAAATTATAGTCTTGGATAATATATTCCTCTTCCTAGTCGATGTCACTTTTGAAAAAGCTGTCGTAAACATTATTTAGGTGATGGTGGAAAATAATATGTATTTACGAAAAATAACTTTGACAGATTCTGTTTAAAATTTTGACAACATAATTTATACATACATATACGCCATTTTTGTTATAATAGTTTAAAATAAGACGTGTAAAATAGTTTATGTAGCAACCTATTCTAGTGTACTATGAATTCTTCTAAAGGCATTTAATTTATTATTTCCCGTTCGAATTAAACCTTCATACTTCGCAATAATAAATACAAATCAAGCAATGCGAATTAACCGGGACTTTCGATTTGTCATGACGTCTCACCGGCGTATTAGCCGGCCCCGGGCGCGCAATCTAGTTTATTTCTATAAAAATATCAATGTAATTGCAATAACATTCGACTGACGGCTGGTGGAATGAAACCTTTTTGATCGCATAATCTGTTGAAACTGGCTGGTTATATTTTTTTTTCGCATTACATGTCAAAATGATACTGGCTGAATTATAAGAAAATGGCGGACGCTCTGCGCGCCTTTTTGTCCGTTAATAGTCTTTTCTAAAAAAGATTTCTTTATTTTTTTGCAAGGCTTAAAGCCTTTTTCCACTGAAAAAGTATAACTAAAGACGTGGCTGTATGGGCTCAGTCCCTATGCCTTCCCACTAATGGGAGAATTAAACTAAAGAAGATACTGGCTGATTAAAAGAACGCAGTAAGAAATATATTTAGTTTCTTAAATGCTAATCATTTTCAGCCCTAAAAACATAATAAATATTGTGTACCAATAAAATGAGTAAATATTAGATTTTCAGAACAGTCCCGTAAGTTTTTAGTTTTTTTATTCTCGAAAAACTTATTCAGTTTTGTCATCAAGTTTACGTTAAGAGTATAGATGCGTTCCGTCGCACAAATACTCCTAAACCAATTTATCGTTGTCAGAGAAATGAGTATCGGGTAAAAGCTCGGCTCCTACATTGTATCTATTCGGTCATTAGAATGTGAAAGCCACTTAATTCTCCATTTCGATATCGCCCTATTATTAATATGGAAGCGACGATTAGACCCTTACGCGGGGTTCGCTCGCGTATCGTCGGCTATTAATTACAAAAAGATACAGTATAATGCAACCGCTTCATTCGTACTATATCGGACTTCGTGATAATTGTGTGACATCCCTGGACTATATGTTATTTTTATCAGTAACAGTGAGGTTTTGTAACAGGTATTTTAAAGTCGTTTGCGCGAGTAACGTAGATTGTATATTCTCTCCTATCTGTCAGAAATTCACGATATCGTTTTACTAATTAACCAATGAAAGAAACTATTCGGTAGTACAAATAACTTATAAATAGGTCAGCTTAATCGAGTTTAAGGTTTTGCAGGTAAAGTACTAAGTAGTGCTTTCGCTGGATACTTTTAATTACATATCCAATGCCAGAAAGTAAACAAATGTCTTTCTTTAGTTTGACATTGACTGATTTGTCGCACAATGCTCTGTAATTGTAAATCTAGGTATAATATAGCTGACACTAACTGAAAGTCAAACGTAATACAAGGACCACCACCACATTTTATTACATTAAATTCAATATGAGATTAAGCGAGGCACACGTAATGGTATAATTCGTGGCATGATTGTTGTAAGTAGCCTCCGCGTCGAGCAATCTGGAGACAATTCAACAATTGATACAAACGAGCGCGTGTCACGTCTAAATATAATATTAGGAATCTCGGCGCGAGCCAGGATATATTAATTTGGAGTGGTCACTCGCTCGGCGTGATTCAACTGGATGGTTTCCTCTGGACAATGATGTCAGGCCTTTTTTGTGACTTCGGAGACTGCAACGTACTTCATCTGTAAGATTGAAGATTTCTTAGAGAGGAAGATGCAGTGTTGGCCTTTGAATAAGAAAATGGCTTATATCAATACAAAGGAGCAGCAAGAACAAAAGAGTAGTATAGGGTTTTAAACCTTGAAGAAAATGGTACCCATAAAGATTTACAGATTATTACATTTATTCTTTACGGTTCAGTAAGTCAATACCAAATATAAAATGCGTAAATAATGCAAGATTTATATGCTATAACAACTCTTTTATATTGCACCCAAAACTAAACAAGCGAGAATGCAATAAATAAAAAATCCTATTTACCAATAGCGCCGTTATCAAAGCTAATAGAAAAAGGAAATAAACGTAACTCACGATAGCATTAATTAACATCGATCAATAAATCACAATTGGATATCTTCATTAGTTGAATAAAATTTTTATTGCGGTGGGGTTTAGATCAAATGATTTACGAATGAGGTCAGACCGCGGCACGCGCGCGCCACGCGTGCACAATGACTTTCATCTAACTGGTTATATACAAGAAAATAACATATAAAAACATCAAAACACACACACACACAAATATTAGAAAAATACACCTATATTATTTAATAGAGTATGTTAAATTAAATCCATTCTGATGATATTGGTCCAAAGAATATCAGTCTACTGAAATGTCAGTTTCTGAGTTGAGAGATGGTACTGATTTTCAAATAACGGAATAAGAAGGAGGAGGTTGTTATTGTGTATATTAAAAATACCCATATCAACCATCTTAAGTGTACGGTTATTTTTTAATGACAAGTAATCACAAAAATAATACAATTGAATAAGTACTGAAAGAGAATTACATAGAGCACAAATGTTGCTTATTCAAATATTATAGGCCCCAAATAAATCAATTTAAGAATGATTCGCCTACTTGTCCTAACTCCTAACATCAATGGCAATAAAAGTGACACAAAATTGCAAGGCACTCATAAATATCCCGAGATATCACGCAACATAGATCATTGAGAATATCAACTTATAATAAATTATTATAACCTACTTACACCTTGTAACGAACTCGTTCCGAACCGAACAATGTTTGAAGTGGATTCCTTATTCTGCGCAGAATTTACATCATATTCGCTCGCCTTTGAAGGCAATTCAGATTGAGGTACGAGTGCTTTTGAAATATCTTTATTTTGTAAGATTTTAAGTGATAAATGGTTGTTATATTATCCTAGTAAAGTGGCTGTAGTCCTAGTTTCTAACACAAAGTTATTAGAATGTAATATTCCTTTCGATAATGAATATTACAAGGGCCTTTATTTAATAAGTTAGCTTAAATAATTCTCTTCGTAAATAAAAATATATAGTTATAGGTACACATGTAATATAGATATTTCATAAGTATGAAACACAAATTGCTCATAAGTAAAGCGTAGCCATTACAGTGAAAACAAAAGGTCATCTAAATATAGTGCATTATTTCACATTGTTCATAGCACATAACTTTATTACGTACAATTGAATAATCTGTGATAGGAACGCCGAGGCGCTCCGCAAGATTGCTTGAATTTCCTCCTCTCACAAAGATATGGTGAATTTCTAATTGAATAATCGTGTCGTTTCCTATTTAAAGGCGGCGGGTAAGGTTACCACTTTAATTAGAGCTGTGATGATTGCTTTGTCTACGTCGGTGTGGCGTTGTTGTTTGGTGGGTTAGGGGGCAGGGCAGCTCAGTTAAAGCTGGTTGATAGCACGCGTCATGGTAATGGATTATACGCTATGGGTCCGTCCGTCGCGTGCCGTTTGACCGATATAAGCAATACGTTTTAAGACTGGGGCGGCCAGACGTTACATTTGTTCGATGTACCGAGGTGAGTTGAAGAGATTTGTCAGCTTATTTTTTTTAAATTATAGAATGGCAATACAGCCAGTACGTAAAGAATTATAAAAAAAGGATACTATAAACAGAGATAAAAAACTAGGTTTAGATCTGTATAGATATGTTTGGCCTATTGGATATTTTGAATTTGATTATAAAACGATTAGTAGTAGATGTTTGTTTGGATATTCTGAGGGTTTATTGGTCATAAAAAACGAAAACAATCATAAGGTTTAGTACATTTAATTACGCAAATGAGACATTAAAACCAATTTTATAGTATTCTGGAAATATAATAAAATGTTAGTAATATTATTCAATAACTGTTTCTTTATTCATATCTCTATATATTATACTTTTAGAATAAGTTAATAGAAATACACTCAGACACATCTCGGAAACAATTGCATATTCTTGTTATCAGTTGCCTATGTAATGTACCATAGGGAAATGGTGATAGTTATTATCGCGACAATATTTTAAGTCAGTCAAAGGCGATGTCATAGTAATAAATAAATATAAGATATACCTAGCGGCGTAAGTTTTTTTGGTTTTATAAATGAGTATGGCTATAAATCAGGTTCTGATGGGTTGATAGCTCGATGCGGCTTCCGATGCGAACGGTAATGTTTATTAATATTTTATATCTTGTATGGTAGACGTACGTTTGGTTGAGATCGGGTCGCAACTAGTAGTAAGATACTTGGGTGTTTGGTAAACTACGTGATTAATAATAAAATAATTTTTAACAAAAAATAAACCGACTTCAAATTAAAAAGCAAAAATTAAATTTGCTTCCCACAAAGTAATATGCATTTTCATTTAGTATATAGAAATGATTTAATAGTTATTTCATAATTTTGAAGTCGTTACCAAGTAAATGCTACAACAATCTATACAGTATCGATTTAACCAAACTACCAGTTATTGTTTTACATATAAAAATAATTTTAAAATAATTTATTATGTTACATAAAATTCAAGTAAAGGTAACGATTTTATTCCAGGCGAATGTCAGTGACATTTCATATGCTCCATATATGAAATGTCACAGACATTCGCTTGCTAATATATTATTAACAAACATACAATTATAGAATAATAAGAATAATAATAATTAATTCAAAACGTATTATTCGTAATATTAGACTGTACCTTAAATAATTATTTTTTTTAATTTCACTTAAGTTGCCACATCCCACCCGAATAAATAAACATGGCAAGTTAAAGCTTATAAAAGCAACTTAGTTCTTTCTATATCAGATTGTAGGATTGTTTTATGAAAGTAATTAAACGGATAGTTGACCGCATCCCGGTGTACCTAAATGTTTTATGACGTCAATTACGAGTTATTATGACGTATCGCGGTATTAATCTTTACGTCTGTCACTAGATAGCCAATAAATCTCGCATCCGTTACAAAATTCTTGTTCGTGATAAAATATCTTTATCTGCAGTTAAAGGAATTAAACGTGTTGGAGGTTTTTTGTTAGTTGTATTCTTGTTGTTAAGATAGTGACTTTTATTGGTAATTATATAAAATATAGGATAGGATTAGATTACATTTTTTGAGAGTGACATTGGAATTTATTTTTAGATTTTAATGATACAAAAGTATATACAGTTTTTTTTAAATATTCTGTTTTTACTTTATTCTGTTTCTATTTTAATTTTTGTAATCATGCTAAAATTTTAATGAATATGCTTAAAATGTACGCAAAATTTACTCAATGGATTTTACTAGTTCCAACATCACTTTTTATTACAATATTAAAACGAAATAAATTGGGTAAAAGCACTAGAAATGTCTTTTATAATTTCAAATGGTACATTAGAATCTATATAACATCCAGTATCCATAAAACAAGTACTGTTTAATTACATGAGACCACCGGGGAAGAGTATTGATTGTTACAAAAATAATGTATCATCCACAATGACCTTAACAAGCCGCTCTTAGCTGAAGTAAGTTACTGTGGAGTAGTGCATGCGAAGCTGTAGCTATATTTGTTTGCTATATAACTGTATTGAAAATAACTGGACCGATTTTAATAAGCTTCGATTTGATTTTTTCACCATACGTCAGTGTACATAGAAACTTAAACTTCTTGCAGATTAAAAATTGGATTCCATTAATAATATGTTACGCATTAAAAAAAATCGTAAAAGTATGACAGATGTAACATAGAAATGGATAATCCTAATTATTAATCGAAATAAATATTAAATTAACCTGTAACTAATTCCGGAATACTGAACTGTCAAACCGGTCCAATTTGACAGTTCGCTACAATCTGTCAAAATTACTAACCTTGAGCTGTGCTTACATTATATTTGGGGGGTCGATGTTTGGCTTTGGTATTGAAAGCACGTGTTGCTTTTTGCCACAACCAAATATCGACCCTCAAACTTATTTTATCTACAACTACTAGACATTATCAAAATTGCGATAACGCAGCACTGCCATTTAAACAAGAAGAAGAAGAAGAAATTTTATTTGGCCGTTAGTCTCTTAAAACGCAAGAATCAAGTATGAGAAATATAGCATTGTATTGGATAAAGCCTTAACGATTCGAGCCAGTGATGGATGGTGTAACTCAGCAGTTTCCAATCTGGTTCAGAAGCGTGTATCAATTGTTGAATGGCTCTTTGTGGCCTTATTCCATTTGGGCTGTAGAACATTGTCGAATCTATTTATAAATCTACTAGCAGTACACTGCGGTTTCACTCGCCTAACGTTAACCAAAACATTTGCTTTATTTTAAAAGATATATATTATATTCTTGTCATATCTATATAGAAACTGCTGTGTGATTCGGTCGTAAATTATTGTTTTTTTGACTTTACTTTGACTTTTAAGAAATGAATTATTTTAAAATTATTTATTATAATTTTAAAATAATAGCATAACTCTACTGCCTATGAAGCATAAAAGTTAAATTCGTAATATCTTTTCAATAGTTGTTTCGTAAAGGAAGTATACACATCCATACATTCATAAATGTTAAATATAAGTATTATCTTGTATAATAAGAGTCGGGTAGGATACGATAATTTCAAAGTGCCACTGTTTTCGCGACTTAAAAACTATAAATTGTTCCTTATCGCGATTATATAAATAATCTGAGTAAGAATTGAATTCTATTGCCGCGCGACGTATAATTAAACGACAACCAATTGAAATTTATATTATTTGAAGGAAGCCGGCTCGTGGTTATGAAAGTTTTGCAATAATTATATAGTTCTTATAGATAAGTGGTTTGGCCGGGAGCGGAATGCCCTTAGAGCTAGCTTGTCTGTTATATTAATAACATTACAAATAAATATATACAAGTACAAAGTAATATTTTCTTCGTACAAGAAATAAAATCAAATTCTCAAAAAGAATGACCTAAAAAAATCGAGGTACATGAAGCTATAATAAGCGAGGGCGACGGTTTTACCATACCTACTTATAAATATAAGAAACTTTCCTATTACAACCACTTTCTTTTCTATTCAGAACAAAGATGATTATAGTATGAACGAACGAACGAATCCATACTAATATTATAAATGTGAAAGTGTGTTTGTTTGTTTGTTTGTCCTTCCTTCACGCCGTAGCTAAGCAATCAATCGACCTGATTTTGGCATGTAACAGTTGTTTGAAAAGATGGACAGTAACATAGGCTTTTTAACTGGAAAAAAGGGTTATAAGGGGGTAAAGGGGGGTCTAAGTATATGAAAGTCCACGCGGACGGGCAACAGCTAAACAATATTTGCTACTGCCAATTTTTTTTGGACAAGTAGATACATAGTTTCATAAAGTTAAGCTAAAGTGATAGACACACAGTCAAAGTAATGTTTAAAAGCAAGTTTCGAAGTATTTCTAAGCAGTTAACTTAATAGTCTCTGAAGCTATGCAGTTCGAGTGTTATCAGATAGCGCGGGGCGACACTATTAAAGCCTTCGCAAGTCATATCTGATCGCAGGTGCCAAGCTCGTCATACTACAAAATTTTCTTTCATTCCATTATAAATGTTACCATTTCATAACTTTTAATTATTTCAAGATCGCGTATTTATTAAGAACTATCTGTGCCCGAATTTACCTGCTTTACCGTTCCCAGGACAATACCGGGATAAAAAGAATCCTATATGTTACTGTTGTATGCATGTATGCATATTTAATTTCATCTAAATCGGTCCAGCCATTTTTGCGTGAAAGAATAACAAACATACATTCTCACAATTTTTCACATTTATAATAATATTTTATTAGGAGTCGCGTCGGAGAGTTTTTTATACCGCCTATGACACACAGCAATAATGTGGCTTTCTATTTGTGGAAATTTTTTTTAAATCGGTTCAGTAGATCCCGAGATTACCCCTTACAATTTAACAAACACACAAACTTTACTTCTTTATAATATTAGTATAGATTACGCATTACAAATTAAAACTTTAGAAAGTAAACGCTATAGAATAATACATTAGAAATAGTTGTCTATTATTGTTCAAGTTAAAATTCAGTCAAAAAGATTTCGCTGTCCGTCCGTCATAATCCATAGAATTGATAGAATAGATTTATAGAATTTAAGGGGTTAACTTCCGTTGTTATTTCTAGTCTAACGGCCAAATACTCGTACGCAAATTAAATTTAAGCGTGCCTTAATTCTCGTAATTTTGACAGAATTGTATGGCGAGCTGTCAAATCGGACCGATTTAAGTTGTTCTTGAATTTATGTTGCGTTTCAGTATTCCGGCATAAGGCTTATACCCTGTATATTGTTTATAAGGTGCAAGTTATATTGGATTTTAATTAGTCAACTCGTAGATATGAGCGGCCAAGATATTATCAACCAGATATGCTGTAATTACGCAACGTGTCAAAGCTTGATTGATCCCAGATGCAAACCAGTTATCTTTAATTACAAGCCGATAAGAATCGCGATAAATATTATGTATATTATTTTCGTAATTAGTGTGGACTTGGTGTAAATTACTTGCGAATTTATTATTAAATAGATAACGATTTCTTGTGCGAATGTTTAATCTTTAGATATCGGGGTTTAGATATCTTGCTGTTAATTGCTATAGTTTACGTACTAAGTAAATATTACAGAAATATTCTAAACTGTACATTTGTTATATCCTTTTATTCGGTTATTAAAGTAGAAGCCATATTACTTTCCTTCCCATATTTCCATCTCTTTCTAAAATATTCTCCTATTTTTCTTTTTTTAGAAGGCCACCAACAAATTCTTTGATTGTCTATGTATAAGCGGTTAAAATATTTTCACTTAATTCAACTTGTACTAACTTGTACTTCCTTACTAATTCTCTTAAAGAAGAGAAGAAATAATTTTTATTTAGATTAAATATTATACAATTATAAACACAACAGAAAACACAACAGAAGCCACTGAAGTTGTATAAAATGATATCTTATAGGTCCACGACTATGATTTACTGAGCAATTTGCTCATACTGCCGCTGAAGCTGATCGTTTTTAATTCATATTTAAAGTGGTAGATGTTAGCATCGTGTAGCTGTCTGCTCCGATAAGGGGAGCTTTTAATCAAGCTACCGCGGTTTGATTGCAAATGATAAATGCATCTTGTTCATCGCTCCTAGACTTGTACTTGCCTATGAAACCTTGTTGGCTTAACCGACTTTGACGATTGAGATTATAGTTTTATTATAATAAAACAATAATAAAAATGATTTAAATTGTATCATTCAATAATGAAATGCATTTTAAAATTAGAAACAAAAATACAGTAAATAGTCTTATGTTAGATCTTATTACTATTAGTGATTTCTTACAGACAACCTGTTGTAAAAGTAGTTTAGGTAGTATTTTCTACTAGGTAACATTCTTAAATTCGGGCACAAGGATATGTTATTGAATATTGCTATAGTAAAGTGAACATTGGAAAAGATACAATAATGCATAGAGTAATTTTAAGTCGTACTTCGACATATATTTACGGACGTAAGTGCGCTTTGACGTGCCTGCAAACCTGCAAAAAATTCCGCTTTTAATTCTGTGATATAATTTACTGAACTTATAGCAAACTCGTAAAAACAACAAAAAAATAATTTTATAAACAATAAAACTTAATAAGGCGTCAATTACTAGCAATAAACACGATAAAATTAATACATAATTGCTTATTAAAGGGCACGAAATTGCAAACTGGTGTTATGTCTTAAAGATACGCGATAAATTATACATTTTAATATTAATATAACGTCTTAAATATCATGTTTTGACAGAAAAATTAAACATTTTTTTTAAATGAGCCATCGGTCGAGACAAGTTTCCGTTACATTTCGTAATCGGATTAAGTAAATCAAGTTGAAGCTTAATAATATCGATTAATCCTTGATAATAATTTGTATTGACGCAGAAGTAACAGTTCTATATCGTTACAATTTCGATATTTTGTCGACGTGTGTAATTTATTGGTGCTTTTTAAATTACTTGTGTTGGGTTTTTTTTCTGCTAAATATGTAATTATCAGTGTCAAGCGGATTTTTCGGTGTTTTAATAATAGTTCGGTTTGTTAGAAGAAAGAAGAATTTCAGTAATAAAGAAAACAATTACAACTTGTTTTAACTGTTTATTAGTTATGTGTGACGTCACTTGTCTAATTATTTTTATATAAGCATATTTATTTATAAATTGTTCATAACACATATTCACAAAACAGCATAAAATAAAAGGAAAACTAGACAAATACAAACACATGTACACAGGCCTTATGGCTGTAAGCCATTTCTTCCAGGCAACCATACATATATTTCTTAATAAAATGTAAGTGTTCAAAAAAATTAGGTAATTCAGTAATAAATCAATAAAAAAGAAAATGTCATCTCAACAAAGATTTATGTGAATGATTTGTAAGAAGTATCTATAGTCTATAGTGATTCATTCAATCTTGGCACGCGTCGATACTGCGACTCACAATAATACATTCTAGTTTGTGCAATACTATACTTCTATTGTCTATGTCATATAACTGTTTAATGACAGCGCTCTACATTATCTATGGCTTTATAATATCCATTCAATTAGGATTTATTAATTCATCTGTGAGTATGACAATTCCAAAATATATAACAATTTTTTTTAATTCAGAGAAATTAAAAAAAATTGTTTATATATTTTTAATCGTTTCATCTACGGGTTATATACCCGTTAGAATTCTCATATCATGAGTAATTAATGTAAACTTACATCGAAAATAATAAACAAGAAAGTGAGCAAATTATCCTAAGAGGTAAAGTTCATGCGTTTAAAAATATGAAGACGATAATCTCTGCATTTAAAAAACTTAATCCGAAAATTCTTTTTTCAACTACAATACTTAATGACATAGGTATTGGCTGGAAATTAAAAGCGAACAAGATAAAGTAAAAAAACTAAAACCCAACTACGACAAAAAACGACGCTGAAAAAGTATAAAAGTACCCCATGAATACAGGTAAAGTCACAAGCAAATGCTAGTAATATATATATATTCGAAATGTACAAGTGAAGCGCTTTAAAATGATACCAAACACGGCATATCTAGCTTAACTTTCTTTTTTTACTCTGTATATTTTGTCCGCTAGAGGGCGCCATATTGAATTTGGTGAAAACCTATATAGCCTATAACCAGCGGACAATTAAGACGCTTCTAATGATATGTCATTTGTCGAATTCTGATTAGTGGTTTAGAAGTTACGAGGGAACAGATGAACATACATACATACATACATACATACATACATAGCCTGTCAAAATCATAACCCTCCTTTGGCTTTGCCGTAGTCGGGTAAAAAAAAGCTATGCCCAAATTTTAAGACGATAATGAACATAAACTATTAAAACATGGCAACCCTGCTCTCGATCAGTTTAAAAACAAAGTTCGTGACCGTCGGTACCATTGATGTACTTTATTAATTGGAACACTACTGAGCAACCTGATTTATTGCCGAACAAATGCTGAACGAGTTATGAACTTACGAGCACGTGTCATTTATTTGTGTTGTGTGACGTACGATTAAATTGGCTGGATTTTAAGTGTTCTATTTTTAAAATTTAATAGATACACGACAATATTCATAACTTTTTTTTTAATTCAAAACGGCCTGTGCCCTTAGTGGTTTTAGTCAATCTAATTAATTATCATTTATTATCGTTATTTGAACCGAAGTGATGTTGATAGATGTCTGCGTACTTATACGTGCGTGATTGTTGCTAAATCTGATTTAAAAAATAGCGATCCTTAATATTTTTATATTAATTTAGTGAGTAATAGATAGAAGCACTGCGCATGGGTCAAATCGTTTCAAATAACAAATTTTACGATGTTTAGTTTTTGTTATGATTTATAAATCAGATTCCGTTAAATAAAAACAAGACGCTCATTTACGAAGCATTCAAGTCTTAAAATGGTATTAGAAGAGTTTATATCTAATAAACTTGCTTAATTCCAAAGCCTATAGATGTTTGTTATTTTATACTCGGAAATCGTATCGTATTATTTAAATAAACATAGAACAAGCATTATCTGTCGTTGTGAAAGACCTGCATTACAATAGTCCGTTAGGTAATGGCCGATGTATGGAGGAATTTAAATAAAAAATGTTTTCTTTATATCAGAGGGCATTGTTGTGCGACATTAACGGTGGCCACACGCGCGCTCTACCACTTACTTTATGACTTGCATCCGATACTCGCTCTTACAGCTTACGATTTGTCGTACGATATTTTTTATCGTTAGCACTTATATGTTTCAAATCGGAATTGCTTTAAATTTACATCCGTATAAAGAAAAACGGTTTTAAAATTAGGTAACATACATGTATTATTTGAAGGTAGCTTTAAAGGTTTAGTAACTAATTCAATAGTATTTATAAAAATGTAACCTTGTGAATTTGCAAATAAATAAAATTTTAATTAGTAATTTTTTACTAAAGAACATAGACCGTTCAGAATACAGAAACGTCCCTAACATACGTACAATAGTAGGCATGAAAATTAAAATTTTAATAAATACCGTATAAAATAAAGCGGACACGACGGCAGGCCACACGTAACGACCCACACCGCGTCATTGTTCGTTTTAAATTTGTTTTGTTTGATAAGAGCTACCCGTACTTCAGCTTACCAAAATGTATGAATTGTATCATATCATTCCATTCTTTGCACGCGCCTTCGCTTTGTCCAACATCTATAACTAATAAATCATCTATTTTACAACTCAAGTGCACTTAGCTCCGATCCACAATTATCTGTGTATGGAAATATGACGTAAGCTTTAAACGTAAGATCGTTACTGTACCAGCTCTAACGCCTATTATGGCGCTAAATAATGATCTTTGAATATAACACGTATATTTAAATCACTGTTCGTGAGGCTGTTTTCTTTTATATGGACTTAAATAACATTGTTATTTACGTCTTAATGGTCTTCGAGAGTGTTCAATTGGATTTTCATATGCGGTCAAAATGGGCAAAACCTCTTTAGTTAACTTGGTGAAATTGCATAGTATGTTTGCACTTGAACTTAGATTACGTTCTAAGTGAACTTGAGACTCACATAGGTCTCAATATTTTGGTTCGCTTAACTCAATAACGGTGTAACATATTAGTATTGAAATTGATTACTATTGTTATATTTTCATGTGTTTAGTTACTTTTCAATTTAGGGCAGTTAAAACTTTCAACTTTATATGAAACTTTTACTTATAAATTTTATAAGTGCAATAAGAGTATTGTTTTTTATGATATTTAATAGTTAGAATAATGGAGAATAACATAGGTTGTTACTTATTGAGAACAACTTGGAGTCTTCTTTATAGACTTAGAAATAAATTAAACAAGAATAAAGACTCCACATGTGAATGGCGGCCTTATGTAACCCATTTCTTCCAGGCAACCATACGTATAGGATGAAATAAGAACACTTAATATGTATTAAAGTCTTTTTCATAATAAAAGTCTCATTTAAAATGTGGAGTATTAATATCCGTTAATGGTATTACAAAACAATAATTGTATAATTGTCGGGCGCGGCGGGCGACCCCCTCCTGCGCGCACGCTTTGCCAACAAGCCGTAAGAGGGTATCCATTGGTCTTACATCCATCATAAAGAAATATTAAATTCCATCGCTGAGTCTATCTGTATGTTTGCGATAAACTGCGAAACTGCACGGACTTTCATGCGATTTTTATTGATGGATAGAATGTGTTTTTGAGAGGTGTATTCATAATTTTAGTAAACTAAAACATAATGTAACAGACTAAGGCTACACAAGGTTTTTATAATTTTAATAAATTAAAAAAAAAATAGTTTAGATTTACTTGTCACAATATATGTACCTACATCATATCTAAAAATAATCTATTAAAAATATCAGATATTTAGAAAAAATATAGATATTTTTAAATCCTTAAATGTCTCTCATTTGACCTGTAATATGGTGCGCGCACGCATCGGCAATTTATCCAATTACAACTGTTTACCAATTACGGATAACATTATATTACTCCCTTACATTGTTTTAACTTATTTGCACGGCGATCACACACATTGCTATGTAGAAAGGTCTTTTTAAATCAGCCGGTTTATAAATTGAATAATTCATTCAATTGATTGGTTATTTATGTAGATATCTATTAATTTTATAAATTATACATACATTGTAATTAATCAACATCATAGACACGTAATGTTTATAAAACTTATTTTCGCTGCTATTGATCTAGATCACACTGAAATGGAATACACACGAAAGCTTGGAAAAGTATGGGATATAGGAGGGTGTCGGACATCTTTGTTGTAATGCTATTAATTGAAACCATTTTCTAAAGGAAGGCGGTACAAGCCACCTTAATTCACTCAGATATCTAGAAACTTAATTTTATAACATAAGGGGCAAACGAGCAAGAGAGCCATGTGATGGGAAGTGGGCCTCGCCGTCCATCAACACTCTAGAGTAGTTACCGGCCTGTTTGATAGATGTGCTTATAATTATAGATCTCTTTTTTTAAGCCCCCAAGTCGTAATACATTGAAAATACCGGATAAGAGAACTGATTCCAGACGGTGGTTCGTCGAAAAAGTTTCTTTTCAAAGGCACTGTTAATGTTATATGTTAATAAGCTTAATTAGTACTTCTCGTTATTCCTTATATAAAGAGTATGAGGTCATAATAACATGTACTGTCAAACAATCTATCATGTAAATGACATTGCCATTTAGGGAGATTTAATGAAACCGGTATTTATTAGTTCTGAATTAATATTCTTATTTCATTCATAAACAAGATAATGTTTATAAATAGTTATGTAGACTCAATTTAATATAATATTAAAGCAACCTGCGGGTTCTTCTTTGTTCTTGTAATCAAGTACTTTAACCACTTCGCTCCATATAAATTAAGGTATTTTTGCCGCTGATTTCCACCACTGCACTGCACGCCACAGGTTACAATACCATCCTCACCACCTTGACAGCTGGCAGTCAAGTACAGTGCGTTTTCGCAGGAAATTTTTGCCACGCACGACCATCTTGTGGAATCAGCTTCCTCATGCAGTGTTCCCGAACAAATACGACTTGGGGACCTTGAAAAAAAGAGCGTACCTATCCTTAAGAGGCCCGCAACACACTCGTGACATCACGAGTGCTCATGGGCGGCGCTGATCACTTTCCATCAGGTGACGCGCCAGTTCGTTTGCCCCCTATTATATATATATATATATATATATATATATATATATATATATAAAAAAGGTATCATACATAAGTATATATATAACTATATTATATGAAGTATTTCGTTCGGCCTTGTTCATGAACTAGGGTATTAACAAGCAAATTTAAAAAATATTTTTGGTATATGACAAGAGTAATAAGATACGTAATATCACGCTAGTAACTGGCTTATTTCCAGGGCAGTAAATTTAGGAAAATTCTGGTGAAAGAATGTTGCGGTGTCCTGGAGAAGTATGGGGCAACACCAGATCAATTTCGTGGGTACTACTATGCGCGACCCCGACATTTAACCCAATCACCTCCCCTAAGGGCATCCATCAAAACATTTCTCCACGAAAAAAGGCTTAGCTAGTGTAATTGAAATCCTTAACTTCTGTGGTTCTGACGTAATCGTAACACTTATAATCTGTAGGCAACAAAACCTACATATTGATTTACTAAGTTCGCCATTCGAACACGCTCAGCTAAATGAATTAACGAGGTACAAATTAGAAAGGTTATGAATAATGAATGAATAACGAACATCCGAAGTCAGGAGCAAATGGGTGCTTGTAGGCCATCCATTATGGATTCTTATTCATCGATGTTATGCGCTTACATGACAACCGACAGGCTACGAATGTTACTTCAGATTTATAATGGCACTGGAGTTCGTTTATTTATCACTATACAACATAACACGTAGATATATGATATATGTATATATAGCGAAGTGAAGTTTCAATTTGATTATCTACAGTAACTAGGGCATTGTACTTTTTTGAAAAGCATATTGTGATTTATTTATATGAATGGTGAGAAATATGTGTTATCATTATTCTAGAATCCTCTATAAGTTATATGCAGTTTGTTAATATTATTTTTTTAGTTCAAGCTGTGCTTCAAAATTTCACGTTGTCACGTTATTACCTACGTAAAAAAATATTGAGAACGTCTTATTTATGAATTTATTCTGTTTCAATATTTTATATAGATTGTGTATATCGTTTCAACTAATTATAATTAATTGTTCGTGCCACTAGCTATGTACATGAAAATCAAATTAACTCTGATTTACTCCAGATCTCGAGTTCGGATGCGTCTTATTAAACTCTGTATTCGGTTTCACGACGCGCGTAATGAACTGAATTTAACTTTCACCGATGTATATCTAAATATTTAAAACGAGATAAAATATTCTTTTAATGGCTACCCTGAATGTATTTTATTTGACGCGGGACGCTTCTATTCGGTTAAAGAACTACGTAACGTTAACCAGTCTTTAGTTTTCATTTCACATTTGAATTAATTGAACACAAATAAGCGTCGGTTCGTAAAAATAGAGCTCGTTACGTCTGAAATTACTAATAGCTTACGCCCGAGAAATTCAAATTACACACACGCTACCATTTTTTATAGTTTTTATTGGTGCGCTGTAAAATAGTCACACTTATAAAATCATATGAAATTCTAAGATGTAATCTTGGCTATTGAGTTTAGAGATCGAATCGACTCGTGTGGAACCTCAGTCTAGACGATGTTCATTTCTTCCAATGTCCGTGACTTGAACTTTAACAGGAACTTTTATCTTGACACGGGTGCAGATTATGGACGGTTATTCAGTAATACAATTTGAAGCATGTATATTAAGCTAGACTGGCTTAAAGGAGGTATTTAAAGAACGTATCCGAAAGATTTTTCCCCGTAAAAAAAGAAGGATTCGTTCGAAGATAAAAATAAGTTTTACGCTATACATCTTAAAACAAAAATACTACCTCCCATGTTGTAGAATTTGTAATACTACTACTAAGCAATCTTTTACCTTCCCTCAATCGCCATATTCGTTATTTTATTAGATATGTACTTTAACATTTAGTTACACCCTACCCATTGATTTGAAACATTTACATTAATACAAAGAAGACATTGTGGTAACTGACCGAACTTATCACTTAAACCAGGAAACCAGGTTCCCTTCCGTAACAAATGGTTTTCTTTTTGCCGTGTTTATAGACGGAAGAACATTTGTGAAGCACTTATACATAAAATAGGTAAAAGATATAGTTTCCAATAATAGGTCTGTTTGTCTCTTATATATATTATAAACGACTATAGAATAAAAACATAGTTAATTCGACGGAACCTTGATAATTTTTACATGGCAGCTTCTCCGATCCTATCCTTTTGCATCGCTAATAATCGCGAACGAGAGCAATAAAACCGTTCGCTGTTACACATACTTTAATACTAACAGACAAGTTATTACCTCCCTGGGGCGCAGCTCCGATGTCGTTCATACCATACCTAATGCGTATTAGACTCATTAAGATCACAAAAATAAAATAATTACACGGTTAATGGTCTCCGTGATATATTTATTGCTTGGTACATACAAGTTCGTGTATTAAAACATATTTTTTCGATAAATATTCATGAGGCATTGCACCGGTCATAAGTCAAACGCGAAGGCGCCAGTTACTAGCTCGTGTTAGGGTTTTATGATCGCGCGTTTTTTCCCTATAGGGTAATATATTCCCTATATGATAAGTTCGTTTAAGGTAAGTAGCTAGGAATGTAATGGTTTGTACTGTTAGTTATATAAACAAATGTTTGTCATCGTATAATTTATATGAATGATAGCCTTTATAATACTGATAATATTATTATTAATATGCAGTAAAGTAGCCAATGTAAATTCTAAATTATAAGCAGTATTTTATTACCTTCTAAAGCTAAAACTATTCTGACTGCAAAAAGAGATATTCTTTTGCTTCAACTGTGATTAGCTTTCGCCCTTTACGAATACGTCGTCTCTATAGACAAATTCGAGGTAATCTTGCAGTTCTAAATCTACTAACATAAGAAGCACGTGTAAATCACGCTTGAAAAAATAAAATATAGACCATTTTCCTTGTTGTTATAATTACTGTTAGACTGTAATGTAATATTAGTCTGGAATACTTGACCTGTCGAATAACTGACTAGTCGTTCGTTAGGACCCAATAGTTCGATGTCAAAAAGATGTATATATATACCAAGTCTCGAAAAACTATGATAGCGCGATACAGAACTCACCGCTTCAGAAAAAGCCTTAATTTTTTTCCATGGCGTCTCCAACGCTCGTCTATAAACAGCTGTAAAGTTAGTTAAGTTCGTACCACAATATTTCGTCTCGGCTAGAACACGTCCGCTAGGATCATATTTTTATACTTTTATTCGTTTATGTCCACACATAATTTAACTGTCGTAACTTTCAAATTATTATTGTTTGTTGTAACTACAGCTAACTGCAATTAAAAGTGCTTATAAATGTTACTACATCATAAAAGTGTTCATACTTTGTTGTTCCATAGTGTTCTCATCTCTTATGATAATTAAAAGTGATGTTTATTTAAAATAAAATATAATATATGGAATGTTATCTCAGCGTGTGTTAAATATTATTTCAAAGTAACTGTACTCATACCTTCCGATTCACTCTCTGGATTGGCACGTACCTCACATTATATTTATATATGTTGTCTTATATGAAAGCATTTTTTTTTCGGTCTATTCGCAATTTAATAATACATACTAATATTATAAATGTGAAAGGGTGTTTGTTTGTTTTTTTGTCTCTTTTTGTTGATTTCTGGCATACAGTTAGTTTAAAAGATGGAGCGTAACATAGGCTATTTTTTAACTGGAAAAAAGGGGAGAAGTTTCAAGTTTGAGTTTCAAGGTCAAAGTTTGTGTCGCGGACAACAACTAGTTAATTAATAAGTATTCAACACTACAACCAAGCTAGTTAATTTATTTCACTTTCTTTAAAAATCATTAGTACACTAATTTTCGTGTACTGATTTCAACTTTTATATATTTATTTATCTATAATACCTATTTATATATTAAACTTAGTATTACCAACAGTAAACTTTAAACAATTTAAAGCAATGATATATTATAATTTGTAGTATATTTTGAGAACAAATAGCCACATTCATTTATATTTATTTGATGAGATTTTGCAACAATTTTGCTAGTTTGTGGTTTATTATATAAAACGCAATATGAATGGAACTAATAAGCATGAGATACGATAGCTTTGAGCTACTGGTTCATCGAATCTCACCGCAACTCCCACACGCCGCTACCGGGCTACTTAATTTATTTTATTTGGTTCGTTTACAATTAATAATAGGTATCTATGCTTTGTAATACAATAAAAAGTGTTGGTTCTAATAAAAAAATAATAATTGTAGTTTCATTAGAATATCATATCTTAAGAGTAGGTTTATGTAACTTTAAAAATATTATAGGAACAGTAATTCGTTTAGTATTGTATAACAATGAAAGAGCTTACTCCTAAAAATTAGAAAACGTAATTTATGTTTTTTATTGAGTGTGTAAATGTGATTTTTATAAATTAGTTAAATAAATAAACCAATTAATTTACGTATATATCATACGTCAGATTTTTATAAAAACTTAATAAAACATTGCAATTAACGAATCTTAGTAGTTTCTATTAGAAAGCTACGCATAATACTACTAATAATTAATTATCTCAAAAGATAATATAAACGAAATATCCTTAAAAAATCGAAACCGTGTCTAATTTTTTTTTTTTTTTTTAGTATAATTCTCCCATTTAGTGGGAAGGCAAAGGGACAAAGCCCATACAGCCACGTCTTTAGTTATATTTTTCTTTGTCTTTTGTAAAGTGATAGTGAGCTTTACAAAAGACCCTCGACGAATCTTGGAGCAATCGGAACGGCGCTACTATGCGCTCTCAAAGGAATTCTTCATTTCTTGGACACTTATTAGCTAGTTTACTGCATGATTCACTATCACAAACATACATTAAATCACTTTATGCACCAAAAAAGGAATATTCAATCGAGATTACAAATAGACGCCTTCAGATCCCCGCCAAAACTCCAACCGTGTCTAATTTTCAAATTAAAATGAAAGAACATTTCAAATTTCACGAAAATTCACAGATATTCATTGACAGTTCTTATAGAATTTATGTAATCTATAGGTAATTTGCACAGATAATCAAACTCATTTCGTTTTGACTTGTGTAGTAGTTTAAAACGCAATAACAGTTTTAAAGTACAACTTACAACTTAAACATAACATTTATAGCAGTTTACTTAGGCGTAATCGTCAAAATTCACTTATAATATTAAAATATAGATGCATTAAACTTAATATGGATAAATGAAACCTTTTGAAAACTGGGTTAATTGACTTCTGCATAGTTAATAAAGTTTATATTAAATGATTTTCTAAGCTATTGTTCGAAAGAGAGAATAATATAATGACAATGGATTTATTGTACTGGCAACAGTCGCAATGTTGACGTAAATTAAACTGTCACTTTCAATTAAACGTCAGATGGTGGCATTCCGTTTCCTGCAACGAAATTTACTGCGCAGTTGAGAAATTATTTGTTGCACTGGTATTTTACATAAGCTACTGCTAAGGTACAATAATTCCATACTTACGTCTGCCAATCCCCTTTTGTCTATTGGAAATAAAAACAGTTTTTACGCTAGCGAAACTAAAGAAGACGAAAGCTAAGAATAGAAGTGTTATAATTGTTATCCTAGCAATTACAGAGTTTTTTCTTTCTGTCTTCCAAACTTCCAAATTTTAAGATTATATTTTAACAAACAGTAAACATATAATTTTAATAATCTATATAAAAACAAAATAACATGTAGCTACAATAATAGAAAAAAAAATCTTATGTACTTAATTATTAATTTGATAGAGAAATCAACACACGTCTGCACTATATTCCTCTATCGGTATGTGAAAGATATAAATAACAAAATTTACTTGAAACGTGTCATGCATTTTTAGGCACTTAATCTAAATTCCCTCATAAGCTATGCTAATTAGATGCATCCTTAATAAATACGAGCGGCGCTGTAAAGCGTTAAACTTATACCTCGTGAATATTTGATACTAAAATTTACAAATTATATCGTGTGCTTAACTTTCCATTGCTGGTTTTATTAACCTCTATTCGGTTATTGAGCTAGTGTAGCGAGCAATGTATGTGTTGTGTGTTAATATGATCGTGTCTTTGAAATGTCTCGACCGTAATCCTACATTTATCCGCACTTAATGATGCGTTCTCGTACGACACATTTAAATAGTTTCGTGTCATTTTTTATATTTGGTGAACTATTTTGTGATAGCACCGTCATTGATGCATATGAAAGTTATTGACGGGATATCTTAACTTTATGTTTTGCAGCGCTCCGTGGAGTTACTCGTGTTTTCATTCTACTGGTAGTACCAGGATTTGAAGTTGATTAGATAGTAGCATGTGTTAAGTATTTACTTGAAAATTGGCATAAAAATTTGGTGTGAAATACGAATAAAGGTACAAACGTCGATGAAACCAGACGTGTTAAAAATTGCGTATTCACTATATTATTTATTTTTTGTTTTAAGTATTGTATGAACTTAAATTTCTTAATTAGTTTGCCCGTGTGATTAAAAGTTAGTTATATTAAGTACCGCGACTTTAGTCAAAACATTACTTCAAAATATTTCCTCAATGTAAGTCATAATATATTCTGTTTTCATAAACAAATCTGTTTTCAATAGCCAATAGTGTTCTTTAAAAAATAAATAATGTTACTATAATATTATAAATGTGAATGTTTGTGAGAATGTATGTATGGATGTATGTTTAATATTTTTCCACGCAATGGCTGGACCGATTTAGTTCAGATTTGGTATGTAGATAGGTAATACCCGGTTACCCGGTATTGCCCGGTTATGGGAACTACGCGGATAAAACCGCGGGACACATTTAGTTATTAATAACGCGCCGTATCAAACCCCGAAGCCGCCATAAACCTTTATTTCAAATTCGTCAATATCTCACTATTATCTATGGAACAGCTTACGAGCTTAAAACTTAATAATAAAACCGGGCGGTTTATCAAAGGGCATATTAGCATAGTAATGTCGAAAAATCTCTTTAATGAACCGGGCCACGTGCATATAAATTGAAATATATTAACCGCTACTGTAGGTGATAACAGAATGTTAACTGTCTCTAATAATGCCGAGAGTACAGGGGTGTAGCTACCGTTGTATATGCCATATCAATTATACGGGGCCCCGGGCAACCGAACTATAATAAAAAAATATAAAACAATTTGAGAGTCAAGTGACACCCGGATGGAACGATGTTCCTTTAGATTAATTAGCAAAGGAATTGTAATTTTTTTTTTTTAGTATAATCAACAAAATAATCGTGAATTGCTTTCTATGAGAGAGAGAGAGACAGTTAGAGAAACAAGTACACTCGTTCAGAAGTTCATTATATCCTATATTATGTGCATTGTTCTCGAATATGTTTCCCCTAAGGCCCCACCATTAAATGTTTATACGGGGCCCCGCAAAGCCACGCTACGCTTCTGCGACATTGATAAGAGCTTTTAGAGAAATACCTAATTGGCTTACACGTCAGAATGGCTACTGATATGGCATGCTCTATTAACATGTGTACAGTCGGATACAAATGTACATTAACATGACAAAACATCTCTACGTTTTTATAGTTCATTGATTCAATTGGTGTTTCCTGTATTTTAGTAAAATAAATCAAAATGTAAAATCATAAAACAATTATATCCCTACTGTACATATTTATGAAATATTTAAAATGTGTAAGTAACTCTATTTGTCTGTCTCATACGATTTTACCGTTAAGACTACTAGACCAATTTTAGTGATATATATCGTGAGAACAATTCCAAAGGTAGAGTGATAGAAAATGTATATACAAGTTAGTTATTCTCCAAAGAAATTTTGCATTTAGCCATTGACAAAAATACAATAGAATACGAACATTATTACACAAACAAACATAAGTATGAACAATCAATATAATATCGAAGTATCATATATTGAGACTTAATAAGGCATGGAAGTATTACGTATGTTCTTAAAGGCGAAACAAGTTAATTGCTCAGTACAGTAATAAACGCCAGGAATGTACACAATACCGGCGCGTGCGCATACCTCATGCTTTTACATCAGACTTGTTACGTCATTATAGTATGTTAAGATTTATTTTTTGTTTCGTAGAGTCAGCAATATTTCTAAAAGAGTTCGCAAGGGTAGTGACGCCGCCATATAACGGTCTATTGATACAAAGTTGAGTTTTGGTTGGTGTGAGTTCGACATAACCTTAACCCCTACTCTGAGGCCTATAGGTATACAGTATGAACATTTCGAAATGTTAAAAAGGGGTCATTTATATGTATAAATTAGCTTGAAAGCGTATTGCAATTTATTCGTTACTTTGAGTCTTTAATACCGCAAAAATGTATATATATTTAAAAAAATCCGTAGTTTAACGGATCCTTAGTTTACTTCTTTGTTATTTTGTGTGATAGTGAGCAACCCTTTGACTACGATATTGTATAAGTAGCGTCACGAATCTTTAGCGCTGAAAGAAACCTGCGCAAAAGTCAAAAATAAGGTATCGACGCCGCGGCGCGTGGGGCGCGTGATCGTCGGGTGCGCGACCGTTGATTGAAATGAAATGAAAAATATTTGAAATGAAGCTATTCTCGTCCAGCACTAAACATTCGTGACGCGACCTATAACGATAGATGCATGTACCCCGTGCTGTCTTAACAATAAGGGTAGTATTACTCTGAGCATGGAACTTTCTAGAAATGCGACACACTTCACATACATAAAAAAATCAGAAGTAATATTAAAATAACAAATAATGCCCGATAACAATCACCTGTCCAACGGGGCATTAGATGCGTTACTTGAACGCCTTCAGTCAAACAAAAGGCGATTGACATTAAACTTCTTTTGACATGCAAAGCGTTCTGTGAACAAGCAGATAATGCTTGTTAGTACGGCTTTGGGTGAATTGGGATTGTAGGTGTATTTTATACAGTGTTTAGGGAGTTTGATAGGCTTTTATTTAATTGCCAGAACTATAAAATTATCTAGATTTCAAATCTCATACTTTGGTAAAATTAGTGCAGTTATTCGATCTCAGTCTAAATATTTATGT
>JADANM010006502.1:8330941-8367783 GCA_026213755.1 Eurema hecabe
TTATGTGTATTATAAATAATGTAATTATAATAACGTACTTTGTTGTCAAAGTATATAAAGACTTTCAAACCACTAAGTGATTAAACAAGAAGCATATAAAGTTTAAACTCAATGCTCATAATATTATAATTATACCACCCGATACGCGACACATATTGCTCAATAAAACTTAATACGACGAAATCAGATAAAAACTATAAATCCGAGATCTATAGAATAAATCATTTTATCTTCACATTATATCGGATATAAGTCGTAAAATACTGTTTCGAGGTAATAAATTAATCATGTAGGCTGTCGCGAAAATATCGCGTTTCTGGTGAGGCGCGCATCGTATCGGTCTGAAACATGCGAGCTGGTTAGCCTTCGGGCTGACACGATGCGGTAATAATTACTAATTTACTATACATTGATTCTTTAGAACGTTTTGTTTGGTTTAATCACTGATTGAAAACGCATTAGAACGATGATTGTACTATATGGTTTAAGATTACATGGATAATTCCTTTTTGTCATTATTAATGTGAAGTAGGAATATATAATACAAATTCGAATTTACATATACTTTTAGTTATAATATGAAACCATAATTAATTTTAAAATCAGAATAAATCGTTGCTATATATTGCTTTTGGGAATCAATTTGTCTTTAATAAGTTTTGAGTATATTCTTATTACTGCAAAATTCGCAAGCTATCAGATGATAACCTAACGTAATCATCTAAGACCCTTTAAATCTTCGACAAAAGGAATCTGCATGCTCTACATTGCTTCGAATGAATACTATACTATCTGTACTAACCACAAAAGCTCCAATATATCGAGCAATGTACTTCGAAACAATTACAATCACTCGCATCCATTGTCAGGTGATTTGGCCATAAACTTCGTGTCGCGATCATTTCCTGGCGACAAAATCTCTTGATACCATCAATTTCATGTCCCTTAACGCGTCGATATAAATCAACTGCGCCTAGAATTTATTCAAATAAGCCATCAGCAGTTTAAGGAACACGAAACCTCGATAAAGCACGGGGAAATAATAATAGCTCCTATACCTAGTTTGCTTAATGGCGTTTTAGATCGATACAATATATCTTAATTGGTAGAAATTGAGAAATACAAGGAAACGTCAACACATACAATAATAAAATAATAGCAGTATAAAATCAAGTATTGTAAGTAGATAAAAAATATGCGGTGCATTTTTTGACGTTTCATATTTGACATTTATACTTGACATTTACGTTAAATATGAAACGACAAAAATTGGCAAAATTGTGGCAACACAGCACTGCCATTTCACCAAGAATAGAATAACGTCAAAAAATAACCTTAAATTTTTGAGGAGTCGATGTTTAGATGTGGTATTGGAAGCACGTGTTGTTGATTGCCACAACCAAATATCGACCCTCAAACTTGTTTTATCTATACATATACAACTAGACATTGGCAAAATTGTGGTAACGCAGCACTGCCATTAATCAAGAAGAAGAAGAACCTATAGTTTTCCGAACGAACTTATTACCAAACCAGCTGCTAACTAAATAGCTGTAATATAATCTCTAACTACGTATTCCTATACAAATAAACTACACACTAATTGGACAGAACTCATTCAAAGCGCAGTTCATAAAAGGTTAGTTTTATGTGCATTAAGACAACTTCATTAAATAATGCGAAGCGCTGACGGGAGCTGAAAGACTCGTTCAAAATCAAGCCGAGTTGCTAATTACAATAAACCGTACGCAATGATTATTCAAATTGCTTTGTAATTAACGTATCATAAAGTGAAGAGTTTATAAGATTGCAGCTGCATACATATTTTGTTGATATTGGTTTTGGTTTTTACTACTTCGGTTTTTTAATGAACCAATTCAAATGAAATCTAAATTAAAGACATTGAAAAGACTGTGACATTTTTTTAATGTTGTGTATTATGTTTATGTATTATCATTAATTACTAACTATAATTTTACAACCACTTAATGTTCATTAATAAATAAATAAATTCATTTTATTACGTTTGTTATATATTAAAATACGTATTTTAGTATAAACGCCTAATTATTAAAACGAAATAATTAAGACAGTCTATAAAAATAATTTAAAAGGTATCAACGAAAGAAGCGGTCTTATCGGTCATCGGAGATTCTTCGAGATAATCTGATTTCGATAGGATTAATTAGTAATTAAAAGTTTTATTACATTAAAAGTGTGATAGAAACTGATCAACTTAGAAGACAGGATACTATTCTATTAGAAACTTCGAGCGAGAATGTCTCAAACAAAGCTTACGCTTATAAGAAAAAGAAATCTTCAAATATATGAATTTCGTTACTCCACTTATTTAATCTTTCATTTAACCAACTTCATATTTATAACTAGCCAAGTCATTCGATTTTTCTCGCAGTGTTTTGGTTCAAGTATTAATACGGTGATAGCAAGGTTCTTATGTTATTAAACCCTAGATTATCATCTAAAGTCTAATGTACCTGTATCCACTAGTAGCTTCTACGTGTAAAACAAATATATTTACGTATATATTCACAAACTTTCGCATTTATTAAATCAGTAGGATTTTAACATTAGGTACATAGAAGGCATTAGCCCCATTTATTTTTGTTTAATTTGTACTTTTCCCGTAATTAAGATCGGCTGTTTGATGCAAATGAAGCCATTCCCGATCATTAGTCTCTACACGTTTTACTAACTCTACTTTTGTTTAATTAATCCTGTAGTCTAACACTGAAGATACGGGACCCTAATGAGTTAGGGGCCCGTTTCTAGTTTCAACATTCTTTTCCTTGTTGAGGTAAAACAATGTCGCTGAATGTTGCAGTTAGAATTAGTTTTAAGGTCAAGTAAGTATGGGTTAAATTAAAATTTAGATCTAT
This sequence comes from Eurema hecabe, assembly GCA_026213755.1. Taxonomy (NCBI): domain Eukaryota; kingdom Metazoa; phylum Arthropoda; class Insecta; order Lepidoptera; family Pieridae; genus Terias; species Terias hecabe. The sequence goes on from JADANM010006502.1 coordinate 8,333,839, forward strand.
TATATTACTTGTTTGATGTGATAAATAAATAAATAAAAAACACTTTATTGTCTTACATCAAAAAGCAACTACATACAGATGATATAATTATTTAATCAATTAAATAGTATAATAAATAGCACGAATAGATTAAAGCGACACACAAACATACATATCATTATATGTTGTATACAAGGGATGAATAAAAGAAAAATACATTCTAGTGAAGGTAACGAGAAACAGACAGATAAAGAGAAAAACTACCCATATATCGACAATTACCTTAATTCTTATTAAAAATGTCTTAAAAAGGCTAGGTTTAAAATACCAGAAAAAATCCAAATTAAAATCAATCGAATCTCCGATCAGAATAACATATTTATGTATTTTCTAGTAACAATAATGTAAAAGTGTCGTATATATGAGAGCTTCTTAACGAGCTTAGCACCTTCCACTATCAATAGAACCTTACAATTTATCTTATCATATAGTATCGTGAGTTTACAATGAATGACGTGCTGATATCTACGAATTTCTAATCTCAATGATCCACCATTTTAATTAGTGCCCTCATTGAATAATGAATCTAATCGCCCGAAGCATAAAGTCTAAATTTACTCGTTGATTTAAAAAGTTTATTTTTAATTTAATAACTCAATAGGTAGCTGAACAGTGTCGAAGTACGTGCATATGTGTGCCCAATAAAAGTACTTCATTAAATTCTTATCACCAGTAGATAAATCACGTAACGACTGCGATCGATTATTTCGATAATTAACGCTAGTTCGGACGTTTGGGTTCTTGCTCGCGTACGCTTTGAAAAAGTTTAATTGGATGTACTAATAAGTCTACTGTATTCAGTGTTGGGAAATCTTATCGGAGATCATACAGCTGTCGGGTGGATCTTTGTTTACGATAATGCGGTTTACATTTTTAAGGTACTGAATGTCATAGAATATTTTCTCATTCATAATCTCGTGAGTAATTTTAGTAACACATTCACATACGAAATATTAAAAACAGACAAAGGAGCTAGTAATTTTAAAAATACTGGCAACATGATTTCAACTAATACATTTTTTTCGTGTTAAGATTTCGTAATGTTAAATGTTTTAATTTACTTTTTTATTCGACTGCACCTTTGAAGCTCTGAAAATAAAATAACGAAAATATTATACACACGATTATTATCATAAAACATTGCAGTTATAACTATTTATTATATAATTACTTTAAATTGGTTACTCGAGACTGCTACAAGAAGCCGAACCTAAGTGAGCCAAATGTACTTACGAAAAACCAAGTTTAAACACGATCGCGGTCACTATAAGACACCCTACATTATTGGCTTCCATTGTTGGTCCCATTTATAAGAAACGTATTTAGGATACAGGTCATAAGTTCAATGACTCGCACAATAAACCAAGATCACCCAAATAATTCTAGCCAATTTGCGTACTATGAGTCGTCATGTCGGCCACGTCTGTACACAAGACTGCATCAGCTAGATAAATATTAAGCATTTTGATATACAAATACGATTAAAGTGTAGTCCTATCTGGTTCATTAATCTGGTGTTGATGTAGATGAATGTTGTGTGGTGATAGCATCGGGTGCACGCGACGGGCGTTTAAGGAGTTCACTTGATTTCACTTAAACATCCTTTAAATAGGACCAGTTATTACCCGCGATAAGTAATATTACTTACGTTGACGAAGGTCCTTGTTAAGAGAAACACCAACGCTGTTTTTTGGCAATACTAATAACGTTAAAGCCCACTAATCATTAATCTGCTCATCGTAATCCCTGCTTATAATATAAATGTGAAAGTGAGTTTGTTTGTTTGTTTGTTTGTTTGTCCTTCCTTCACGCGGTAGCTAAGCAATCAATCGACCTGATTTTTGGCATACAGTTAGTTGAAAAGATGGAGAGTAACAAGGGTTACTTTTTAACTGGAAAAAAGGGTTGAAAGGGGGGAAAGGGGGGTCAAAGTTTATACGAAAGTCCACACAGACGGAGTCGCGGGCAGCAGCTAGTACATAATATTATAAAACGGGAAAGTTTGTGACAATTTATTAGTATGTTTGTTAGTCTTTCACGTATAACCTACTCAAAAGAATTAGCTGAAATCTGCCATATAGGTGGATCTAATCCATTTTGAGATTGACATAATATAGGATATTTACTATCTCGGTATTGATACGAAAAGGAAAACTACAACAACATATTTCTTCCGATACACTTAAATATAACGAGAGCACATATTGTTTCGTTTCAATAGTAGCATTAGTAGTACCGATCTGAATCAAATCAAATACTATACGATATGTACGTACCAAAAATGACCCATTGTGTACAACCAAACTTGATACTATTAAATGATATCGCTCGCATGTAATAGTGCCTTGCTTCTACATGACTGGAACATAAATTTACATTAGAACAACATTTGTTCGGAACTTTCTAACCCGAGATCTGATTTGTGGGTTTAAATAATATCCTGTCATCGAGACCTGTAGATCATTTGGGCTCATTAATGTGGGGAAAATGATAGCATCTTTATATGGTATCACTCGTGATATATGATAAAAGTAGAATATATTATGATTTCTTGAAATATGTTCTAGCTTTTTTTAAGTACGCGTATACTATAGGTAATGTTTAGTTTTTTTTTGTAACATTTATATAGGGGAAATTAAACACTTCTTTCTATATACAAGTATTATCTTTTATTCTAATTAAATAAACAGAAATTTTAGATACAACAGATTTCGTTACATCATTATTTGACAATGAAACGTTAGTACTGTAACAAAAGCCAATACAAAGTATAACGCACATTTAGTATTAAACAAAACAATTTAAAAAGTACTCAAAAATAGTATCAATAAAGAAAAGATCTTGTTCCAGTGACCTTAATTGAGTCAATTGAAAAAACGTTGCTTTGATGGGAACGGCTCGACCGTGTCTAAGGATAATTACCTAACATTACTAGCTACACAATTGCACAATTTTTATTTTATTTATCTTACATATGCTACAAATTAAAACCGGTTTAATATCGTTTGTTAACGTCAATGTAAGGGTTTCTAATTTTTGTTTGAAACCTGTTTAATATTGCTATATTAACGGAAATGTTAGGAGTTTTCTTTTTCGTTTATTTTTATAATTTGAATTTAATAACGCATTTAAAACCGCGGGGAGTGACTATCCTATCCTCCTAATATTATGAATGTTGAAAGTTTGCGAGAATGTATGGATACATGTTTGTGATTTTTTCACGCAAAAACGGCTAGACCGATTTAGTTGAAATTTGGTATGTAGATAGGTCGTGTCCTGGATTAACACATAGGATACTTTTTATCTCGGTACTGCCCTGGAAATGGGAACTACGTCTGTAAAACCTCGGGGCACGGCTAGTTAATTAATATTTTGAATCTATCATGATGTACGGTCACAGTATTGTAGTTTAAAAGTTGTGGAACTAGAAAAGTTTTCCTTTTAAATACATAGGAGCAAGTTATTAAAAGAATATAACGAAAAACGTTCGCAATAAGCGCTAAAGGCCCGTAATAAGGACAATAAAGCCGATAGCCATCTCTGTGAGTAATTACGGCGCCTCGCACTTTATCAGCGAGATCGCTATCAATCGACTGCACGCTCGCCTCATACGATTGTCAAATTCCATAATTAAAATTAAAAAAAAATAATAAAATACGTTTATAAGAAAATGTATAATCTGTTGGACTGTATACAGAAAGATTTGTTCATTTTTAACCGACTTTAAAAAGTGAGGCGGTTTCTCAGTTTGACCGTATATGTATAAGCTTTTTTATTTTTTTTATTTTTTGTTCGTTATAAGTATAACTTTGTATATGCCATATATTCATATTAGAATAGAATAGAATAATATCACTTTATACATCAGGTTGCAATTTAATAAAAAAGGTTTTGAATATGTATACATGTTTGTTCATCTTTTCCATAAAAACTACTGAATTTCTATTACCCCTGGCTCAAGACAATTCTATATCTATTCTCTACACCTCGTATACCATACATACAAACTTTCACAGTAGCTACAAGTCAATATAATGTACACTGACCTTAAAAAGTTAATTACAAATTAAGATGTTAATGCATCAGTTTCCGTATTTAACAACATCCTTCTTAACGGTTGCTATAAAAAGATAAAGCTTTTACTGCCTAATTACCTCTATTACTTGATAAACTATTTATGATGAAATTAGATCATTCGTATCCAATACAAGATTAGTGATTAGAATTGACACGAACATAAAAGTTATTAAGGAGTCAGTGGGAACTGAAGTTCAATGTGGATTAGTTTAATCCCTTCATATGGAACATTTTGAAAACGTATCTCTTAAGATAAGGTACACAGTGGAGAAGCAAGCTTAAAGACAATGTAATTGTTATTTTTAATTGCGAAATTTAAAATTAAAAAATATTTTAAAACAAATAGAACTTAATAGAATAAAAATTCTTAGAAAAATCGATCCCTATGTAGAAGTAGCTAAGTAAAATTTTTAATACGTATATAAGTATAAGTCTTATAAAACAATTTCAAATTTGGTTCCCTTTTTAAATGTTAAACTCAAGCAAGACGTCCAAAAAACGTAGCACTAATGATCGACTCTTTTGTTAGCTTTTCCAATTCTAGTGTTAGTAGCTTCGTGTTACCAATGAGCTTTGAATGTGACCTGCAAACACACTTGTTTACACATATCGTATGACCGTGAGAACCAAAATGACATTTAACGGTCACACGTCTTCATACTGCACTTTTTAACGGATAATGTCCGCATCCATTGCGTAGTGCCTTAACCATCGAGTTAAAAGGACTTGCATATGGCGCAATGTACCTCGTTCTTATAGCTTTCGTTTAGTATATCGTCGTGTGAAAAGCTTGGGCAAACGTGACAGGTCAAATAATTTTATGGTGTCGTAAGGACGCTCGCTGTTTGCTGAACAAATATGTTATTATAATCGATTAGGAAGTATCGTGTTTCTTAAGTGGAGTCGTAGGCGTTAATCACAGTAATTGGGAGGGTATTTATATAACAGGGTTTAAAGATTTTGCTCATGAGAATGTATTGGTTTAAAGTTTCATACAAATTTGGAATTTGGTATAGAGTTTACGAAAGACCGTTTGTTCTTAAATTTGTTGTCTGATAAGGAAATTTTCCAAAGTATTATATTATACTTACTTTAAACAATAACACAGTCATATTTTTGTAGTTATTACTTACTTATTAATTATAATAAAGTCGTTTCTATGAATACAAACTATTTAGAATTTATAATTTTTAATAGATTTTTTAAGTAATATTAACATTAGAACCATAAACAATTTGAATAGTTTTTTGGTATGTGCTATTAGTTACTATAACTTATTAACTTATCTCCACACATAAGTGTCGTAATATTTACACAATAAGTTACATTTAAGTTATAAAAATAAAGCACGTCACTAATACGGGGCTAAGCTTGGGGTCAGCTGATATTTTGAGAAATGAATCATTATTATACAGAGCATAGTTCGATAATGTTACCAGTTGTACCACTTTAGATATAAAGGTGAGGCTACACAGATCATTCTTGCTGTATTATCTATTAATTTTTACGTTTTTAAATCTATATTTCTCATCCCTTATAACCTATAAGAATAGAAACGATCCTTATAATTTATTTATACCATATTAAATGTAAGGTTATTTTTTTATTTCACAAGTTAAACTAATAAAGATAATTAAATACACGTTTGGTTTATTAAAGCTCATACATCACAAATTAACATGTCTTGTTGTTAATGAAATATTGTGTTGTGATATTTTCTAATATTATAATAATAGATTAATTTTGCGTACTACCACGCTCCTTAGACACGTTAACAGAAATTCGAATTTGAAATTCCTAGAAGTAGTAGACTTCTAGAAAATTCGGCTAGAATATTATTTAGAGGTCATTTAAAAATCCTTTGCTATACATTTTACAGGCTTAAAATACTCATTTACCGAAAAAAGTAATGTTTGTTTTATACAAATTTAAATAAATAAATCTAAATATATAATTCAAAGGTGACTGACTGACATAGTGATCTAGCAACGCACAGCCCAAACCACTGGACGGATCGGGCTGAAATTTGCCATGCAGGTAGATATTACGACGTAGGCATCCGCTAAGAATGGATTTTGATCAATTCTACCCTCAAGGGGATAAAATAGGGGTTGAAAGTTTGTATGAAAATCCACGCGAGCGGAGTCGCGGGCAACAGCTAGTCTAAAATAAACTGTATATTTTCAACATGTACCAGGCAATCATAACGTTACAGATAGGAATAGATTTTGCGACTTAGTACTGAATCAAACTCTATAATAACAATAACAAACAAAATCGAAACACCAATATAGCCCCGCCCTGGGACCGGGTCGTGACACCGATGTTCTCGGTGACGGCACAGGCTATCTATTTTTATGACCAATATATTGTCATTAACTCGATACTGATCTTGTTATACGCACAATACGAGAAACATGCTGATACAATTTATATTTAAATCACATTCGCTCAGGGTCCAAAGAAATTTCTCACTCAACACACTTCTTAATCCTAAGTTTATGGTTTTAAGGGATTTATGTTGCGAAACGTTAAATGTTTAGTTCAAATTATGGTACACTAGCGTTTCGTTCGATGAAGGTTTATCGCTTATATTATTTAATACTAGTTGAATTATATTCTTGAAAATGGCTGAAGCCTGAATTCAAAGCAACATAAAGAAATCTATTTATATGTAATACTGAATAGCTGTTCGTTACTCTCGCTAAAACTCAAGAACGGCTGAACGGATTTATTTTATCTTGTTGGCTTAAAATATTTGTGGAGTTGTTACCCTTATTCAAATATTGGGAAATTATTTTCCATTTGACAGTACCGTCACTGTAATCCATTTGATTAAGGGTTAAAGCAGTACAAAGCTTTCTGGGCCAGCTAGTAAAGCAATAATTCTTTTTAAAAGTACATAAGAAAGGGCAAGACGTAAGTCAAAGTTAAACATAATACTAAGTTATCATTTAACTGGTCTACATACATACAGTTGCAATATTAATTAGTCATCGTATTTTAAAATAATTAGATACACTATCGTCGTTATAATTTATTTAATTACTAGCTGTTGCCCGTGACTCCGTCCGCGTGGACTTTCATAAAACTTTGACCCCCTTTTCACCCTTATAAACCTTTTTTTCCAGTTTTAAGTAGCCTATGTTTTATCTCAGGCTCTAGACTATCTGTTTACCAAATTTCATTACAATCGGTTTAAGGGTTTGGCCGTGAAAGCGTAAAATCATAAAAAGTTTCAACCCCTCGCGCAACCTTTTGGGGGTTGATTAAAAAAAACGTAGCCTATGTCCTTCCCCAGGCTTTAGACTATCTTTGCACCAAATTTCGTTCTAATCGGTTCAGTAGTTTTAGCGTGATGGAAAGACAGACAGACAGAGTTACTTTCGCATTTATAATATTAGTATGGATTATTGAAGGTAATCAACCGTAAAGGACATATTTAATTTTTATACAAACTTAAATCTACAAACTAATGATTATCTCTTTTGAAATACGAGGCAACCATAAGGTCACAGATATGACAAATTTGTTTTTGAAATATAGTATCATTATATATTACTTATTTAGGGTTACTTCTTTATTGACCATATTACTAACGAATTCGCGATGAAGATGATAAATTAAAAATTTTCAACATACACATTGGACACACTTATTAAATCGAAGATGTGTCTCGCTTCCATTAATCATCTTTGAGTTATTATGCAGCAGTTTGTACAAGAAAACCGCATTAGGGTGTATTGTGTCAAAATAACGAAATTCGTATAATATTGTTTTAAAAATCTTTATGATATAATCTATAGTTTAACTAATAACGTTGCAGTGTTTGTTTGTTCTTCTATTAAGCTTATATCTACTATATACGTTGTATACCCCTGACTTTCTCATATAGTGAGTGGTAAAATATATAAACTAGCTACTAGCCCTGGTTTCGCACGTATATGTTCAGTCGAAAACCACACAATAAGGCTAGTTTTCACTTCATTTAATATAACAGATTAAAAATAATGCTCTCAAAGAGATATAATAAATACGTTACCTTTACATTTGTTATATAACCGAAATGTTACTTAAATTACGTTATTGATTATTACGCATTTTTCATTAACGAATAATTAAACAATCTATTAAACGTAGTAATATTTTAATTATCTTATAGCCGTTAGGTACGTAATAATGAGACGTTGTTTGTTTGCGGAACTCCACATTGGAACGTGATGGCTATAATAAAAAAAGTCATGTTTTGTGACGTCATCTAAATATATATAATTCAAAGGTGACTGACTGACATAGTGATCTATCAACGCACAGCCCAAACAACTGGACGGATCGGGCTGAAATTTGCCATGCAGGTAGATGTTATAACGTAGGCATCCGCTAAGAAAGGATTTTGATCAATTCTACCCTCAAGGGGATAATATAAGAAAGTTTGTATGAAAATTCACGCGGGCGGAGTCGCGGGCAACAGCTAGTTAGCTTATATAATAAGTACAAATTTGTATCTTATATATTTCAAAAACATTTAGATTTAATTAATATCTCATTAATTTTAGAGAGAAGAGCCGAAAGGAGTCAAACTGAGGTATGTAACTAGTATCATATTCCCCGAGTCACACATAATCGTTTTGTAATACTATTATACTTATTTTTATTAGAAAATTATTTAATAATGAATTAAACCATTCAGTTTTATCCCTGAACTATCAATTTCGGTCTCAAGTTATCTTAGACAATTGAAGACGTTATTCCGATCCAACAAATGGAGTCCATCTCCACAAAACAATTGAATAATGTGGCTATTAGGGCTGAAAAGTAAATAATGTCTCAATTAAGGTTTAGCCGTAAGATAGGCAGTAATGAACTTGCGCTGCGTAACTCGGTCTCGCTTGCAGCTATTAATATGATCGAGTGTGTCTATCTGTCTGTGAGACCACACGGAAACAAAGGAACGATTTTGATGCTAGCTACCGGTAATGATTATAAGGATAGTACCGTATACATCCTTATATTAAGGTATACTCGTACTATTTTTGTTCGTTCAAAGTTCAGTATTAAAGTTTGTTTTTGCTTATAATTTAAATAACAACATAATATTAATCATTAATGTTAAGATTGTTTCATTTATTGCTTATAAACTTACTAAGGTATTTTTTTTGTATTTACTGAAAGTATGTTATGTCATAATATAAGTGTCAGTAAATAGTGATTAAAAAATAGAATTCTTTATACAACTTTTGTAAGAAACTCAGCGAAATTTCATTTCGTTTTTTTAACATCACTATTTAAGTAATTACTGGTTAAATATTTTTAAAATCATCTTAGTAGATATATAACCCTAAAAAATGTTCAAACTTTCACAATAATACGCTTAATTGCAACATATAAATTATCAATTACAATTATTTAAAACTTATTTATAAATAACTTAGCTATGCTTTCTAGAACGTATCTTTTCCGTGTCGTACTAAACCTGCCCTAGGCCATTTCAATTCGTTTTAATGAGACAGCAAGAAGGAAGAATTCGACCAATTTAAGAAGGTATGCTACATCACCAGAATCAATAGAGAACAATAACTCCTCTGACTTCTAAATGAGGTTTGAGTAATGCGTCGCTTGCACGAACCCTGTGCGTGGGTAAAGGCATTGCATTTATTCCACGTAATTTACTAAAATACGCGAATAGCGAGCGGTTTATGCGTAATTAAATATCCATTCGGCTATCAGATTGGTCGGTTTATATTGAGATGTTTTGATTGCAAGCAGAGCTGGGAAAGCGTTAATAGTGGATGGAATACATTAAGCGTTCGCGACGTAATTGTCGTTTTTGTTGTTTCGAAATATGAAAATAGGTGATAACAGTTTGTTGATGTGATTCAACCTATGCAGGCGTGTACTGAAAGAAAAAACAATAGGGTTACGAGTGTAAAATTTGTTAAATAATTTCAAAAATTGAAAGTCACGGGAACCAACTCTTTTAACTATTTTTGACTTTAACATTAATCATACCCGAGTAAAAGATGATATAATATTGAGTACACGTACACATACATAATATATTCTTATCAAAAAAAAAATGTTTATACCTCTACGAACATTTTTCTCGTATTACAGTTTCGCTGCTAAGTAAATCAAGAACGTATCATATCTTCCAGCAACATTAGCGATAATTATCCAACATCCGACATATCTCAGGCAAATAGACCTCGTTAAAGCTTTGGAGCAATGTAAACGAGTTAGATACATCGATAAGGAAATGTGAGACATTCAAATGCAAGTGAAACTTCCATACCGTTATTTATAATAGTTACAATAACGATGTTTAAAGAATCAGATTTAAAATCATTATTGTTTTATAGAGGTTATGGTACGAATCTGAGTAATGTTATTATAAGCTTGAAACAAAACGTTCATACATGATAGTTTTGTAAAAGATGGTGGTTGGCCCCCTGGTTGTATACTTTATTAACCGTGTTTATGTAATGTACGGAAAAAGTTTTTAATCGAAGTCGCTAGAAACCCTTTAATTTGGATAAAGCATTATAATTACTATATCGTAATTTAGTCTTTAATAATAAAAATAATGTTTTACTTTTATTGATGAATAGTTTTTGATTAGGAAGTGGAATACTGTTGCTATTTTATCAAGCGAGACACGAAAGAGCGTCAAGTGAGGGTAATTTTTTTTTCCATAAAATATACAATATAACTTATGTAAGTTACAACAAAATTAATAATTAGTACGGAATACAGTGGGGTTTTTAGTTGGCAGAGTATTGAGTATAGTGTAAGAATTTCTCTGCAGTAAATAAATTTGTACAAAGCAAGCTATTTGCCAAAAATTTTAACGTGTACAGCCACATTTTGAAATGTAAATAGGTACATTTTAAAATTTTCCCCAGAATGTGTGTTTTAATATAGATACGAATAAATAAAGACATGTTTACTTTTGAAACCCTAATAATATAATATATACCTACTATATATTCATTAGCACAACGAACATATTCTACGCGATTTGAGTTATTTATAACATTAAATTTGTATAGCACGTGCAGCCATAGTGTTCGAGACGGTCTTAATTAGATGTATTGTGGATGATAAGTTATACGCGCGATACCTTTTGTGAAACGCGCGGTAAATCAAAGCCACGGACGACTTCTATATTGAAAATAAGTATAGAATAGTACTGAGATTATTATATATATAACTAGCTGTGCCACGGGGCTTTACCTGTTTTTATGCATGCAGTATATACATTAACCTTTCTATTAAATTGGTCTACTTGGTTCGAAAACTGAATCAAAATCAGTTGCGTAGTTTAAAACTTTTAAGCATACGTAGAAACAAATACGTAGGTGTAGCCAGCGAGATTACTGGGCTAATGAGTATTAACATCTGATGACTCAAAGTGGGGAGTGTAGTGTAGTGCTCCTCTGAGTTTAGCTTTAGAGCAAAGTTCCGGGTATCACTACATTGGTCATAGGCAGGTGTGTATCTTTCCATCAAGAGTGCGTCCAGCTCGTCTCACCACTTCTTAGTATAAAAAAGACAAAAGAGTGCAAAATTGTTTACTGGAACAGTCTTAACAATATTCACTTAACATTAATACTTTAATCATTACATATTACAAAACGAAGTCACATTGTTTTGTCTGTCCCTATGCTTAAATTATTAAAACTATGCAACCAATTTTCGTGCTGTTTGTTTATCAGATAGAGTGAGTCAAGAGGAAGGTTTTTAAGTATAATACATGTATCAGTGCGAGTAAAACCGCGGTTTACGGCTAGCAATGAATTACTTGGCTTTCAAAGGCGTCAGTGTAAAGATTTAAAGTGCCCTTGAGCGTGCATTTAGAAATTAATGAGAAACAAACGTTAATGTAAGGTTTTATGTTCTGATAATGATTACACGTCTTTAATACGTTCGGTAAATTCTTTGATACTTCGGTAATGGCAGTAATTACTGGTAATATTGTAATCGCTGAATCTAAACGGAATTTAGTTGTCGCATGCGACTAATTAATTTTAACTATGTATTAACGATGGCTATATATTATAATTCATACTATGTTGGGTTACTTTTTATATCTTTCTGTATTCCTTTATAAAGCATAAGTCCTTCTCTTTCTTTTTTAGGCGTAGCATTACGCTTGAAAGAAAGCGATCCTTTTTCGTGTATGAATATTTTAATTCATGTTGTTATGTATTTAATGACAACTTGAATGTTTCAGAAGAACTAACAGAACTCTCTGTAGAAACCTATGGTACATAATTGTTATGTAATATGTAGCATTGTTGAATAAAATGTACATGATTTTGACTTTCAATTTTTATAAAGAAAACGATGGTACATAATTTTTATGTAAGGTAAGGTGTAATATATGTAGCATTGTTGAATAAAATGTACGTGATTTTGACTTTCAATTTTTATAAAGAAAAACAACAAGTACATGTCGATAATTTCGGTGTATTTATGTCACTGATAAATCGAGTGTTGCCAGCGAGATAAATGCTGTGGCGTATTGTGACAAATATTACTAATAACTGATTTAGTGCGTTCGACTTTCTATTTATAGCTCAAGTAGCACGAACGGGCCAGCTTTTAACAGCAAATGCAATGTCACAGTGATTTATGTTGTTTAATAACAATGGGTTATTTATTTTTAGATTCTACAATCGTTCCATTCATAGATTTTGAACTAGCTGGCCCAATGTTTCGTTTACGCTATACCTAACCGACCAGGTTCATCCAGGAATGTTTAAAAAAAATAATTTTGTATATCGTTTTAGCTGTTATCGAGTTATGCTCACCAACACATTTTGCGATTCATTTTTATATTATAGAATTTATAGATAACAATGGACAAAAATAAGTGAGATTTCTCTACGATAGTATTGTGGTAATTAAGATAATAATAGTAGTGACTTAAATAAGAAAAGTAATGCTTTTCTTGAACAATGAAAGCCTTCAATAGTAGTCGTCGTTACGATGATACAGTAAGAGGAAACAAAGGGTTATCCCGAGCTTCATGTGTATCCTTTAAGTATTACCTCATTTAAAAAGGTCATATAATATTAAATCTATGGGTACCGAAAGTTGCAATAACCTTAAAGTCACGTCAATGATACGTGACCCATTGTCACGCATGATCCAGAACTAATGATAACATCAACTAAACCGGGTGTCACGCAGACCGTATTATTAATAAACTATTTGTTAATCTTCGTGTTATCTGAACTTTGGGTCCAATTTCATATGCTTGCTCATTAGAGCAAGAATAATCTGGGATACATACGTGATTTCTTCATACGTGATTTTAATATGTAGATATATTATTAATGGGGAAATAAAAGTATGAACATAGTATTTTTGTACTCAAAGTTAATGTCAAATATACCTTTGTTAAACTGGGCTATATACATGTAGGTATAACACTTGTCAACAATCTTCATAGAATTACAAAAAATTGTGTGACGTTCGTAAATCAGTTTATACAAAGAAGAATCGTCTAGAAACTCTGTTAGCGTTTTCTAAATAGAGAGGTACAACAAATTATTATTCAATCAACATATCTTTTTAAATTAAATAGAATTTTATAAATGTTCGCTTCTGACGTTATTATTTATGTATCTACTACATAAGTAAGATTTCACTAATCTCTTTAAAGCTGAAACCTAGCAGTAGGGTTTGAAAGGTCCCAAGAGCACTTAGGTCATTAATCACCGTGTGTTTCTAAGCCACTGGTCATTCACGCGCGCACGCAACCCAGTGATGCATGCTCCTCGTTCCTGCCCTTTAAAGGACACGCTTCATTACTTCTGTTGTCCTGGTAATCACGATAGCTATTGCCTTTAAATTTAGACTAGATTTTTTTCAAAGTCAAAGTCAAAAGTATATTTATTCAATTAGGCTACATAAAGTAACACTTTTGAATCGTCATGGTATTACAAAACATTTACCAACGGTTAGGAAGGCAATTTCTACAGAGAAGAACCAGCAAGAAACTCTAATAGTCGCTCTTTTTAAAAATAAGATTTGGTAAGCGAGCTAAAGAGAATAATTACACAGACAGACAATTAGCATTTTTACGTGGCGTAATTTGGAAAAAATATTTTGCTAGAAGTAAAAACACTGCGTTATAATAATGATCATAAATGTGTCTCTTCGAAATGGAGTTGTTTAATTACTAGCAGGGGACAACATAAAAGGTATTTTGTACATCTCTTGGGAGATTTACAGAAGATTACAGAACTGTTATTATATTAGAATAATAATTATTAACACATTTAAATTATCTGAACACTTTAATATTATTAAATAAGTTTCTCGAGGAGAAGACAAAAAGTACACTGGAAGATAGATAGATAGATTTAAAATACAGGAAACATCAATGAAGAATTTCTTAGCGCTAAGACGTTATATAATATTCATTATGTTAGTATACATTTAAATCGTCACATAAGGCGTTCTTCTTAAAATCTCTTATATAAGGAGTTGATTTTCGTTTACTATTTGCTATAGAAAACCATAATAAAGACACAGCTTTATTGAACTTATAAAAGCGAAGTAAAGTAACCAAATCTACCACAATCCATTGTCACACGTTGACGTGTTAACGACTCAGATCCCACATAACAATAACTCTTCGTAATAGAATACTACAGTAATTTAATATAATGTATATCACTAAATGATCCCTATCGCCTAATAACGGTGTAAGAGACGATACTTATAACCAAATATCCCGAGGCTTATTTACAGTTTTAGATTTACTGGATAGTTTTACAAGGCTTGTGTGGTGAAGGCGTGTTAGATAGCGAGATATAGAAGCCTGTATGAAGAGGTTCAGTTTGGAATTGTGTCAGTAAACCTTTTTTTTTTTTCATAATAAAGCGGACAAACGAGCAGGAGGGGAACTTGATCGAAGGTAACCACCTCCGCCCTAGAGCGCTCGCGAGGGTCTCACGAGCGTGTTGCCGGCCTTGATTTTAGGAAGGAGTACGCTCTCTTCTTAAATGATTGTAAGTCACATTCAATCGGAAAGACAGCTGATGGTAGGCTGTTCTATAGAACAACAGTGCGCGGCAAGAAATTATTACCTTATTTGCTTTGATTTTATTTATCCCAAAGAAAGACATATTGTCGAGCGGATTTTTTTATCAGATATATTACTCTCTTAATAAGCTGATGACAAACGCTACTAAAAATAAATACTCAGAAAATCTTATATATATTACAAAGTTTGTTAGAGATACATACATATATTTATTGCTCTTAAGTTTGTTAAGTAACTACGTGTATTTGACTGATATCTGGCATGCAGGTAGTTTTGACAAACTAAATGTGTTTTTAATTACATATTATAAGTGTAATTATGTATTTATCCAGGCAACGGGTACAGAAACTACACGTGTAGATCTGCATTACGTGGCTAGTGTCATATAATAATTGTTATTGTTATATAATAAATGAAATACTAATATAATATTTGTTATAAAACTGTACCTATACCTGGTTATACCGCTTCCTCGTTGTACCACAAATATATTAAATTGGAATGGTTCGCTTTAATAAAATATTAAGAACACACTAAAATAATAATATTACGTAAAACAATTAATGTTATAAGCACGATAGTTGTAAAGAAAAGTTTAGGCTTTTTTTAATGTGAGGTCATTGGCCCCGCGTGTTGCGGGTGCGTTTTCGTGAGATCGCCCGATACTGCACGAACTGTGATAGCTACTGTAGAGCCTCAGTTTCATTAAAATTATATTGTACTAGATTTTAAGTATGTATCTAAAGTTGTCGTGAGTTTTTTATCCTTGCAAATAGCTAGGAGTGTACCAATATTTTAATATAATAAAATTATTACATTATAAAATAATCTTACCTTTAAAAACTAGGTTAATAAAATGTTCGCATACAAAGCACTTTACAGTTATAGAGAAATGTGAAATCATTCAAGTTAGAAGTTCAAGTTACTAGGACATCATCGCTCTACGTCGAGCAGCACAGTAAAAGACTTCAACGGCATGAATGTTGTCATTTTATTATTTCTGTGTTGTATTACAATAATTAATTAATAATTTACATGGTTATGGGCTATAACAAATTTGAATTATAGTAAATCTTATATTGTGATGTATCTTTAATTTTTACTTTTTTAAATTATCTCAAAATAAAATTCAAATTCATATATCTTTATTTAACTAGACTACATCTAATAAGTAACACTTTTGAATCGTCATGGTACTACAACATTTAAACAGTTATCGTCTATACAAACGCAAAATAATCAAAATACAACAGTTAGCATTAAATCATGATCTGGTTTGTGTCTCGAGAGCCCTCCACGTCGCGATAATGGAGTATTGTCCGCCAAATGTCACGGACAGGCTTGTATGTACTCGTCTTATACAGTATAGGTGTATAAATGTACTCTGAGATTATCACACGTGTGTTCTTAGTCTATTCAAATTTAAATTTAAAACAAATTTAGTATTTCAAAAGTTTCTTTAAATTCAAAACTAATGTGTTGAATTCGCTATACGTAACATGTTTTTTTTATACCTAAAGTACAAGTTCCTTAATGAGAACGTAAAATTTGATTTAGAAAGATATTTTTCAATATTTTGTATGAATAGAGAATTGGAAAAACCGTTACATGGGTTTTAAATTAGCTATACGTGAAACATGTCTTTGTCAAAATTCGAAGTTCTTAGGAAGTTTATACAACTTATTCGATTTTTAAAGACAATTTAAGAGTTATGCAAATTAATATTAAATCACAAAAGAAACGCCAACATTCCTACTGAATCGAATTTGTATCCTTTTGTTATCCGTTTCATCATCTTATTAGAAAATAAGTCAACAAAACCAATGTCTTTATCGATATATATTGTATTAAAAATTAATATTTATGTCAATATATTAAATTTTCATTCAACAGAATTAGTTTTGAATGAGACTATTTGTGTATAAAGACTTTTTCTTACTAAAGTTTTCGAGAGTAGGACCGAAACTTTGGCCCAGTATTAAGTTATTCCATTGTTTGTTTTAATTTAAAAAATACATATATTTTTATATATTTATTATTCCCAATCAGCGTGATAAGTTAAGGTATTTTCTATTTTATACCACAGGATACCTATTTCTAATATACGCAAATAAACAGTTTCCTAAGTTAACATAACGCGCGGTTGTAAGTTAACAAGTTAATGTTAAAGAATCCAGCCGCAGTGGAAATACTTGGTAATATATTGGGTCGTATACATATGCAAATGTTTCTATAAAACTGTTTATGTTATTGCTTTGAATAAGGTTGCAGTACACATATCTGGGGATGCGAACCTCCTTTCTGAAGGCTGGCGGGCTGTTTTTAAAAAATCCCTCCAGAGCTGTCAAACTTCACGAGTGTTCAAGGGCGGCGATGATCACTTTCCATAAGGTAGCACTCCTGTTCATTTGCTTCGTATTTTTTGCTTTCGTATATAAAATATACACAACAATCGTAAATCTCTACGATTGTTCGAATCGAATTCTTCTTCGAATCGAATTGATTTTATAATTTTAATCAGGCAGTTACAATTTTAGGTTAACAGGTAAATCAATTCTAGCGTTATCGTTGCGTCTGTTATCCTACATAGTGTGATGGTGTATCTCCAACAGACGGAAACATGGACAGAAGTAACAGAAAACAAGGTAAACATCAACCATAATTATTATATTAAACTAACCTCTAATCATATTTAAGATATGATTAGAGGTTTTGGCTAATATTAATAACTAATTTGGAAATTTACGTCTTGTCTTGTATTGAACTATGTGATCTAGGGATACAGTGTGTTGCAACCTTTAATTTTATTATTTTACCTTTATTCGATACTGTATATTGGCATACCCTTTCTTCTCCTTATTCTGCAGTTAGGTACGATAAAATTAGTGGCTCGTATTGCTTGCACACTTGTACCGTTTTATGAGGGCGCATAAAGCGATATATAATTTTCCTAAAATAGTATTAACTTGGTGAAATAGGTTCTGAACTAGACACTGTTTTAATGTTAAAGAAGAACTATCATTTAGTATTTACTGTTTTCGTTTTTATCATATGAATATACACCACTAGTAAGTTTATAAATACTTGAATTTGGAAAACTGTTTCACTTAAAATGTCACAGATTTTAACATACCCGAACTTATACCTGTATTATACACAGAAACCTTACTCTCACTTTATCAGTGAAAAAAAAAACCGTGTGATAATAGTTTTAAAAAGTTAAGCACACATAGTGACAGACAGAAAAAAGCGACTTTGTTTTATACTATATAATAATATCATATAAAAAACGAACGGTTATTGTGCGTAAAGTAACGACTATATAGATAGTTTAAAACTTTAGTATTTCAATTTCGAACTAACAATTTTACTCCAATATATCCTAAGAAATATTCTTTTAACTACATTTAACCAGCAATATAAAGTGAATATCGGTTATTTTTCACTTTCCAAGTCTCGGACAAAGGCATCCATTCTGGTATTGTCCGGTGCATTGGCCTATACATTTTTATCAGCGGGATCGATTGTAAAGATAAGTTATCGTAAGACGGGTAGCGGCCACCCACCGCTGCGTTTTATAACATTTAGATATACTTTTATTCGCGTTAAGAAATAATTGAAACGCCTCGAGATCATAGAATGCCAGTCATTTTTTAATTAAGTATAAACAAGAACGTATGTGCACTGTTTATTATTTGTTTTTAGTTTTAGTCTGTTTTGTGCGTAGATTATTCTGTATCCTAATGGTTGTTCGATTCCCATCCTGGTTTTATTTCGTTTAAATGGCAGTTTCCTAGTGTTGGCACTTTGTCGATTCTTATTTGTTTATAGACAATAGACAAAGTTATAACTCTATCTAATTAATATTAAGCGTGTATAGCAGTTCGTAATATATTCCTGAAATATTTATGGATTTATATGTAACACGTAATTGGACTAGTATTATACATCTTTAATTTTAATTTATAAGCACTGTATTTTAATCATTTATATTTCAATGTTTGCTTAGGATTTGTATATAGGCATTACTTCCAATCACACATTTTAAACGTGTAAAAGAGACCATTAAATCAGACCGCGATTAAAATTTGAAAGTTAAGTTTACAGCTTCGACTCGGGGAAATTAAAAGAAACCAATAACGCATTACAAATATTTACCTGACATTATTGTACATAAAATTTGTAATTGTCAATAAAAACCTTACGAAATATTGTTGCAGCCTAAATCCGAGTTATCTTTAATGTGGCGAGGGATATTAAATCACTCATGAATTTAAAACGTTTTATTGTCAATTCGGAGTGAAAACAATATAAATGTATTTTACGTCAGACTGATTTATGTTTTATAGGTGACGTGTGATTTATTATGGTACAGTTTATACAATCTCGGTGCAATCCTTGCCGCAAAGCTTTGTCTTTAAATGACTTTGTAATATGTCATCTTTATGGCTAATACGTAGCACGAGATACGTTGCTCGTTTGGTCAGAACGTTTATTGTGGAGTTGGTGTGGATGGTTCAATGTACAGCGTTTTAAATTTGTTTTTTTTAGGTTTAAGAAAGCCGGCGCCGATGTTTGTTGTAAAATGGGTTATTGATAATTAATGTACTATTGTCTCTCTTTCATTATGAAAGGTAAAACTGTTTTAAAGTTATAAGTATAAAATTTTTCGTACTTTTATTGATTTAATGAGAAATAGTTATGATAGTCAGTATTGGTAGTATTTTCATTATTTTGTTAAATATAGAGTACTAGCTGTTGCCCGCGACTTCATCCGTGTGGACTTACATATAAGCATTGACCCTCCCCCTCCTTCACCCCCTATAATCCTTTTTTCCACTTAAATAGTAGCCTATGTTTTATCTCGGGCACTGTGTACCAAATTTCATTAAAATCGGTTCAGTAGTTTTGGCGTGAAAGCGTAACAGATAGACAGACAGACAAAGTTACTTTCGTATTTATAATATTAGTGGGAATATACGAATTATTGAATTTTTATATAAAGGTTAGTGTCAATATTCACCTTCAGCTTTAAGTAGTATTAAAACTGAGAAATGTTTTCAACATAAGTTCTTCTGAACAAAATAAATCTCTTTAATAACATAGATGAACAATTTAAATAATTGTTTATTTATTTAAATATTATGTACCATACATACCAGAAAAACGCTTAACCCGCAGTTAAAATTAAAAAGGTGTTCGAATTAGGGTTTTAATTAACAAGTTTGTTTACAGAACGGTAATTAAAAAGGCGAATGCGGCAATATTTTTTTATTTTACACGTCTAATGTGAATTTACACGTCAGTGCTGAGTGTAATTAAAATAACATTGGTTGATGTGGTGACCATTTCTGTCTTAGCTTTGAGACTATATTAAAGTAATTTTAATAGTTGTATTAAAATTACTTCAATATGTACTATACTTTACATACTATACTCTTAGATGTATGGTTCTAAGGATAAAAAAGATCCAATTTTCTTACTTACAATAATTGATAAATATGATCAACATTTTTCATTACTGATAATTTTCATCAACAAATGTTTATGTAATTATAAATTATTATTCTTATTATAGTTTTCAGCAAAATAAAAACAGTAAAATAATCCAATTATCCACTTGTCAGTATTTTAAGGAGATTCTGAAAATGCGTGTTAGAAATGTTAATACACAATTTGCAGTTACAACACACGTTGAGTGTTACCAATTACGAAAGGCAACATTGTGTTTTTTATTTTTTCCCTTCTGCATTTTGTGTATTCTTGTATTGTTTCAATGTATTCATGCATGAGATGTTATTTTTTGTTATTTTTTTTTTTAAGAATAAGAATAATTTATTCAATAAAAATTTACACTTCTTACAACACGTTAAAATAAAATAACAGAACGACAGTACATATAAAATAATTTGTGTTGCGTATGAGCACTGTCCTCCGCGCTAGTCGCCGACTGTGTTACGGCAATACAGGCCTCCACGTCCACACAATAGTTACTACATTCAAGTTGTGTTATATGAATGAACTTTTCTTTCTTTTATCTTTAAACAGACTCGAAGCATGGTACCCCAAGTCGAAGTGCAAGAACGCACCAAGAGTTATGTCCAGCCGATGTGAAGCGGTTTCCTCACCTCCAACTATTACGTTTGTCCCTTAACTATTGACGTTATCTTGATTTACGTACTTTATTAACATTTTATTGCCAGAACGGGTCTTGTGTAACGCGTCAAGTCTGGGCGAATAAAAGTTATCAGTACGATAAAGGAGCTTTTAGGATTTGTTTTGAGCTTTAAGTTTACGTAAATGTTATAGGGATTGAAGCTTAATGCGTATTTGTATGATTTTCTCATATTTAAATTATTATTATTAAGAACAGTCTTTGTTTTAAATAAATATCAGTTAGTCATTTGAATAATTTTTTAAATGGGTTCAGCGTTTTGATTTGAGTACAGGTTTGAATATCGAAATTTAAAATATTTTGACATTCGATAGAACGAGTTTATGGCTGGAAAAAGTATCAAATTGAATAGTAATAAACAATTTTGATGCATTGTATTACGACAACTATTTACGTAGCCTGACACAATACAAAATAATCCGGTAATCGCTGAATTTATCGATGTAGCAGTCACTCGTAGACTTAATATTGACTAATAGCATGAAAATTGTTTTCCCGAACATCAAAATTCAAAATACGAAACGCGTACACGACGTTACAAAAAGTAAATAAGTTATTAAAATCAAATTTAGATTTACGTGAGCCATAAAATTGAGATTAGGTAACTTTTAATGATTTAAGGCGCCGTACGTGTCTAACATTCTCTATAATATTTATGTAGCGGGACAGAGGGTTAACAATAGTTAGGACCTCCCAGTCAGAGGTTGGAATCAAATGCGTTTATGATGTATGATATGAAAGCGATACTTGCTTCCGTACCGATAGTTCCCACTGGTGATAAATAACCTTAAATTGCTTGTAAAAGCTGAGCCTTTTACTTCGCTTCTATTGTGTGCATGTAAATATTTGAGTTTAATCTGACGTCCACCTATGACCATTGTACGGGCTTTGAAATGTATACTTTTGGTGTTTCATTAGTTCTATATAATACATTTTTGGTTTGTGAAATTAGTACATTTTTAACCTTTCATATTGGTTAAGCTAATCCAAGTCCATACAGTATTAAAATTGTATAACAAATTCACTCTAATTCAATTCTAAGATAACTTGTAAACAACTAAGACTTTTATGTTGACACCATTATTTTTAGTATAAATCCTAGTGGAGTTAGTTCCAAATTGACATTTTGTCTTTTTTGTTGAATAGTTAGAGACGACTGAAATTGGAGTTCGTCCAATTTCGACGGACCAAACCCCTTCTATGTAGTCTTTTCCGTATCTGTTAGAGAGCCTTTTGCAGTTGTCTAACTCACCTCAGTAAAGTAACTCCTTCACAGAGATTAAACACACAATAAACTTTTACAACGTAACAATACTATACCTTCCAGAACATTCGACAGCTCGCGCTCGGCTGAAGTACGAATAAATGCGTGATACAATTGATAAATGCGTTAATCTCGGAGCCGAGGGCGCAGTAATTAAAGTACTTAACATTCAAGCAGTGAGTGCGGTTCATTTGGTAGCTCGCCCATTACCCGATTGATATATACGAAGTGGACATGCGATCCTTCACTGGTCAACCTGTTGATATAAGTAAGGCTATTTCAAGACGCTTGCCTGCTAAATAGTTGTTTTAGGTGTTTATAAATGAACGTGGTAAATGATTGACTATTGATCCAGTAGTGTAGAGAGAGTAGAGAGAGAGAGAATATTGAACTGATTATGTAATTATTGAGGATTAATTAAACAACCTCATGTAGAATTACAATAGGTAAACCGAATAATACAATATCTTACGAGTATATTTTTACTCAATCGTAGGTACAACTCGTTACATAATTTGTACGATACTCTTTCATATATGGACATTTTAAAACATCTTTAGTACGTACGATTCAACTCTTGATAAAAATTAAAACCCTACACAATAGTTTGTCTAATTAAAATGGACGTTATCTCGCGTTCATTAATAACCGGGGTAAAAATCCAAATAAACTAATGATCACTTTTAAAGCGGCTATTTCGGATTGATATATTCCTGTAAGACATGCGACGGCACGTCAGTCGCTACTGCGGGCATAAATAGTGCCTAGCTAATAAACGTCGCAGCCTCGTTTCGCAAGGCAGTATAAATTTAACACCGATGCCTTCTAATTCTTTGGATTAACTGCTAATTCAGTATCAGTAGGTTCATAAGGACATCTATTTTTGTGCACACATAGCGTTGATACATACGGTTGAAAATTGAAAATAGCTCACTGTCTATTTGTAAGCTGCTACGATAAAATTGTTTTTAAAAGTTGTTTTTTGCTAAAAATATGCTTAATATAAGTAGGTTTTTGAATGATGATTAGAATAATATAAAAGTAAACATTATCAAATTAAATTTAGAATTGAAATTCCATATTTTAATTTTGATACTAATAATTTGTAGTTACTTTTAGAATAGCAACGTGTTTTAAACTGCTGTATAAGTTTATCGAATACATATGATTCTATTTTACTTGTCTATATTCTTTTGTTTAATATCTACCAATTATTTTTACGACCTAATAAGTGAATTATAAATAATAAAAATAGATTTCAAGATACTTCCGCTAGATCTTAATATAACCTCCAAATAATTTACAATTTGTTTTGATTCTATGAATCACAACTATTAAACTAAAAATACACAACACATGTTTTATCGACAATTTATTTGCGAGATATTCAAGCTAAAGGCTGCGTCTTAATTACCGTGGCGATTAATGGCGCTGTATGTAATGTACTCATGAAATAATCTGTGCTTGAAGGATGCTTTGCGCTCTTATCGGCCCGGGGCTATACCCGTTTGTCAGTCCGTACGTAGCTAATAACCATTTGTTGTGTAACAAATTGAAGCACTCACAACTAGAATACATTAGGGTAAGTATTTGCGTATTAAACAACTTTCTAAGTCTAGTTAGGGTTGAAAACGAAGAAATTGTCCAATAATTACAGTTAAGGATGCTCTTACAAACTAATTCGCAATTTTATAACCAGGTGCCAGTTTTAAGACTTTTTATCAGTTTTCCTTTTATTGGGTTACGTGAAGAACCCTAATTCCTCGAAACTCCTTTACTGCTGTCATCAAGAGAGCATAGCATAAAAGAAACTTTTCAATGCAGTAGCATTTGGTATATTTTTTTTGCATGATGGTGGGTATGCATACCCCCTATACCCTGGGCAATCCGACCCAATAGAGCATAGCGACACGGCCTATAAAAAACGATTATAAAGTCTCGATTTTTTGTTACATCAAAAATGTGAATCATAAATATTTATATTTATTGGTTTATGCATTTTTAAGAAAGACTATATACTATTGCTTTTCGTTTTCTTTCTAGAATAATGGAATGTTTTGACGCATTACTCTCGATAACAACGGATAAGTCAGACGAGTTTAGCGTCGCGTATCGATACAAGTGTTCTTATCGCAAAGATCTATTTCACATTGATATCTAAATCGAATTTTTGGACGATACTCTATTTAAGATAGCTAACATAGCTAACAAGATGCATAAGATAAGTAGAGTGTTCAATGCTGATAAGGCTTTCTTTTAAGCAAGTAAACGTTATCAATATTTAAATTTAGTATTAAAAATCGAAATTTATTTTTAAATTGACACGAATCTTCTACTATTGCTATAGTTTTATATACATTTAAATTTATATCATCATAACTTAAATTTCAAAATAAAATTTTATTCATATAAGAAATTACCTACAAAAGCTACAGTATTCGTTTTTCTAAAGAATTTTTAGCAGATATAAAGCATTGAAGATTCCTCATTTTACGAGCACCTCTTACGCAGTTTGAACTGAAGATATAGGAGTACGGGAATACTATGTAACTCTGATTTATTAACTATTAGGCAAGATAGTGTCGGTATAAATCTAGGTTGAAGTGACGATTTTATACGGCTATAGGCCATGTATGTACAAACATCATCTAAAGATTATACGTACTAACCTAGTATATGAATATTGACATTTTATAATAGGTTATTTTTTATTTTTATTCGAATAAATTACGAATTAATAAAGCCGCTTAAAAATTCCAAATTTAAAATGGAAATTTTATTTTATAGTTCGTTTCGTGGTATAATTTTCTATTTTCAAAATGTATTTGTAAGTTTGCACCAGTTCCATATAACCTATTACTTATTAAATTCCTACTACAATTTAGATAAAATGTTTTTTATACTATAAACATTTGGCTGAAGTCATCTATAAAAGCTTACACCAAACTTCAAGTACGAACACCCAAGTTCCCACAAACAAACAAAACAAAAGAAATGAAGTGAAATCTATCCACGTTTCAATAATTCATAAAGCACGTACCTACGTACTAAGATAAATATCGTAAATGAATGTTAATATCAATATTTAAGCTGAACAATCGACAAATCATCGCGATTGTATCTTCTGTGAAAGAAGTGATAGTGACCTCTGGGATCGTTTCAAGCGATCTATCAAAGGGCGGAACCTTTCCTATACTCATAGATACACGTACTTTAAACTCTATTTAAATAAATATCTTTAACTAACAGTGCCGCGCGGTTTTACCCGCGTAGTTCCCGTACCCGGAACAGTACCGGGATGCACAGTATTGTATGTGTTAATCCAGGCTATCACCTATATACATACCAAATTTCAACTAAATCGGTCCAGACGATTTTGCGTGAAAGAATAACAAACATACATCTATACATACATTCTCACAAATTTTCACATGTATATTATAAGTAGGATGTAATAAAGTACTGTTATTTATTAATCGTCTATTTATTTTAATTGTAAGGTCTACTATTTACCTACTAGTTAACTGGTAACGTGGTTTACCTGCGAGAATGCTAATTGAGTCTTTGAATGAATGAATAATTTGGCTTTTTATTGGTACTTTAATTTTAATAATTGTTTTGGGACATTTTAAAAACCCATATAACTCACACAAAAAATTACAATACGTTATTTCTTTAAAATAATCTTTAAATAAGCTTTTTATAACTAAAAATTTCTACTTCTTCTAAATCTTGTCTATAGCCGTATCTACTAGATCGATAAACGATCATTAAATCAAAGCTCTATGCATTGTTCTATCTCTATGATAATTGAAGGTGGTAGGTTTGTTTAAAATTGATTCCGGCTTCGATTGTCCATAGATAGTAACGTCCAACAATTTTTATTACAGGTTATTCTTGCTTCAGGCCAAAACATATTTATTATTATCTTGAGCACACGTTCATTCAAGCGTCCGTCTTAGATATTATACGAACTATAATAAATCTCGATAAATGCAGGCTTTTTATAATATTTGAATAGCGATGGGAATTATTTACTACGCATGTCGTTGGTGAGAATTTGAAAGGTTTTTTAAATATATTTCATTACCGTGGACTTCTTAAGATAATAATTTGATTTCTTTTTTTAATTATCTTAGGGTTTTTGACGTTTAGTTGATAAATGTAATATCAATTGTATTTATCAAGTAAGGGTTATATTTTCAACTGACTTAAATATGTATAGTCAAAAGACCAGTTGCTCCCACTTATTAAACGAAACGCAGAGACATCTCTTATGTTATAAGTTGACGCTGATTTTAAAGAAAAGCACAAGAAAAAGACCAAAAACATCCTTACCTCTCTTTTTAAAAATCGTTCTGTAATAGCTCAGTGTGACGCGTTTATAAATACTCTATTAAAACACAACATTAAGTATACTTTAAAAAGCGTCAAACTAAGATAAGCCCTCCACATTAATATTTCGCGAAGTCGCGCTCTCTCCGTGATATATCTACCAAAATACATTATAGCAGTGTTGTAATAAATTCGCAAAGCTCATTGTTTCGTGTAAAATACTGTCAGTATTTACTGGCTAGATATACGTGGTGAGTGGCGATGCTGGATAAGGGACATCATAAGGCGAGGGATCGAAGGCTGATTTTGCGCTAGCGTCGAAACGTTCTGCAAGCGAACACAATATCTTCGTTAGCTTTTGCTCATTTGACATTGACAACAGATAAAAAATCCGTTGTTTTTTAATAATGATATTTTCTTAAATTAATTTTATTTTAATGTCATTTGCTATCAAGGTTGCAAAAGACAAGCGAAAAGAGAATTTCTCTTTTCTCTAGTTTGATCGTTGATTGACTGTTTTTTTAAAGAATTGTAAACTACGTGGTAAAATTTAAAAAAATTAAAAAGTATGTTTGAAATGTTTGAAAAATTTCTAGGCGAAAAGGTCAGTTCGTCAAACTTATGTTTCTTAAATACGTTTGTTTATCTTATTGTTTATTTTAAGCTTTCATTTCCTTTATATAGAGCAATGTATGTTCCTTTTTTGGATTAGTAATAAGCCTTGAAAAATATACAATGACCTGTTTCAAATAAGTTTGTATTCTTGTTTGAAGTATTGTAAAAGTTATTGGCTGGGTTCAAATAGAATTAAAAGTTCACAGAAAAAAATATCGTCGACGTTTTTCCCGCTCGTTAGTAGGCCACCTGTTGCCTACAGCACAATGGTGATGCGGGGATCGAAGCGGACATTTTATCCTCACTTTTGTGCATTCTTAGTGTCGTCAGTTTGTCGCATGCTAAATGTATGGTCAAAGCGATTTTTGTCTAGTTACTCTGCGTGGGGTATAACTTACCGGTTTTGTTTGCTATCCGATTCTGTTTGTTGTTGTTAAATGTTAAGCTTTGTTTACGCATGTCGAAAAATGCTATGTTACGTATGAGTTCGGACTTTGTAAGGCATTCCTTAAGCGTGTTATTACTTTTCTTTAAGTGTTAAAATATCTAAGTAGAATGCTTATTTCAAAGACTTCCCAAATTGTTATTTATAATATTAAAACTTCAATTAAGTATAGTTACATTATTATTACAAGTTGTTTCATGTCATCGTCACCCATGAGCACTCGTGGAGCTTTAACGTCTTAAAGTTAAATTCGTGCAAAGATATTAAAATCCACAAGCTATAAAACTTTACCTTTGCATATATAATATAGCTACTTTTAACATCGAATACGTTAAAATTTCCTTCGAACTTCGTATCCCTTAATCATCGTAGTACCGTAAAAGCGCTGTATTAATTCAGTCGCGATAAATCTTGGCGAATTAGTGAATTTAAGACTAAAAGGTGAGTCTGGGTGTGAGACCGGAAGAGGTCGCGCTATAACTCAACGTAACAATATACAACAATTACCAGTCGCGGTGACGATGATAAATAGCCAGTAATGGGCTTGCGGGGCTGCTCGCGCGCCAAAACACTTTTATATGAGCCTTTTTTATATGAGAAAGTGTATATAATGACCGTTAGTGTTTTGAGGATTGTCCTGCTTTGTAATTTTTTAGTTACTAGTACCGTTTGTGAAGGTTTTCGTATATACCTAAAGATTAAAATAAATTCAATTCTCAGTCTTAACTCGTCTATTTATCTATCCATATAGAGATAGAGGTATTCTTAAGGAAAAAAACAAAAATTATTGAGGGGACTCAAATATGTGTTTGTTGACTTCTAGCATTTGTGGACTGGAAATCTAGCATTTGTCCTCCCCATTGGCGAAGGTCCGCCCGCAACCATCTGATGCGCAAATGGAGGGAGAGGCTGCACGGGCCTGGACTGAGTGGACAGTTTCGGCTCGCCACGTCCTCAAACGCTGAAAAAAAAAAGAAATCTAGCATTTGCTGTAAATATCTAAAATCACTAGACGCTTGAGTTGTAAGTGCTTGATAAATTACGTTTACATCTCTGATGAGATCACATTACTTGTCACTGATTTTCTGTCTAATTTGGACATCTGAATTTATGTAATATGGCCTACTATATAAAGCACACATACACATACTCTTGACCGTGGTTGAGACGCTCGCTTATTTAACTAAGTTATACTTTTTAGTGTCTCTCGTAATAAACTATTTTTATTTTTATACTATAATAATACTGTTTAAATATTCAAAGAGGCAGCCCTGCAGTAAGAGCTTTTCCTCGACAACGATGCTTGCAATTAGTACGATTGTTTTTGTAAGTCGGAATTATATTACTCAGGTAACGTGAGATGAAGAATTTATAACTAACTAGCTTGAATTACCACTTCGCCTGTATCCATCATTTCATAGATATTATCCTTTAACGGAGAATGTTTAAACTTAATGCTGGCATGTCTTACAAATATTATAAATGAAATTTGTGGGGATGTTTGCAAGTAGGTATAAGTAGCGTCACGAATCTTTAGCGCTGAACGAAACCTGCGCAGAAGTCAAAAATAAGGTATCAAGGGGGCGGCGCGGGGGGCGGGGCGCGTGTTCCCCATAGTGTTGTCTTTCTCGCACCAATACGTCAATTACGAGCGCGATTTTACCGATGCGCAGCTATTCTCGTCCAGCGCTAAACATTCGTGACGGGACCTATAAGTTTGTTGCTACACGCAAAAACTACTAAATGGATTCATAGATACAGTTAGATTATTAATTGAATGATATTTAGTATTTTTATCCAGGAATTGTAAGAAGAACAAATGCTATGCGGCTATATAAAATAGCGGGTGCGACTAGGAGACCTTATTTTCATATAAAACTGCAGATATAGTGCGATAAGAAAAATCAAACAATCATTTCATTCCAATTATATGCTAATATCATGCTATAATATTTTTAAAACTTTCTTATTTATTTTTAATATAGGATTGTCCACCATTACTTAGTAAACACACTATAGATTATCTTTAATACAAAGAATAGAATAATGTAATTGCACTTAGAAGAACAAAGAGCACATAGAAGAGAAACAGCTTAATGAAATTGCACTCAAGACAACACAACATGCACAATACAATTAATAAATATGTTTTAGACATTATGAATGAGCCATTATGTATGTTCCAAAAAATATAAAGATTAAAAACAAATCTATTAGCCAACATTATCTCATACAAAGAACATCTTCCAATTCTTAGTATAGTACGTGTCACGAATCTTTAGCGCTGAACGAAACCTGCGCAGAAGTCAAAAACAACTACTAGGTACTATCGAGGGGACGACACGGCGCGCGGGGCGCGTGTTCGTCGGGTGCGCGGGCGTTGATTGGTTGTCCCAGTCGTGTTGTCTTTCTCGCACCAATACGTCAATTACGAGAGCGATTATACCGATGTGCAGCTATTCTCGTCGAGCGCTAAACATAAATGACGCGTACTATAACAGCTTTCGGCATTGTTCCGACCGGTCGCGATTATGCACACGCAATCAGCATCCATCAAGATACGTTCAGCGATTTCAAGTGATTTGTTCATTCGCAATGAAAATATTGTACGACGCCCCGGGCACTGCCCGACGGTTGACGCCTATAGACATCTAGTTAACACTAATTTAAATAGATGTACCTGCTTTTAAAACATAAATTCCGCATTTAATTTGTTATCGATTATTGAATAAGGGAATGGGTTTTACTGGCTCTGCATAATTTATTTTTAGAAGCGATTTTTAATAATAAGTAAATTAATTATTAATTAATTAATTATTTAATTTATTTTTATAAGTTTTCACGGTTACGTCTAAACTGTACGCAGTTAGTTGAAAAGATGGAGAGTAACATAGGCTACTTTTTGACTGGAAAAAGGGCTATAAGGGGGGGAGGGGGGGGTCAAAGTTTATATGAAAGTCCATGCGGACGGAGTCGAGGGCAACAGCTAGTTAGATAATAAACAAGTCAAACATTATTATTATAAATAAATTATATACTTACTACAAATACTTCCTACTACTTTCGTTATACGCACATTATAGTAATTATAGTCAAAATATAAGTCCAATATGTGAGATTCCATCCAATAAAAACTTAATAAATTTCTTAATATACAATATAGGTAGATAAAAAAAAATCTTCTTGCTTTTATAAGACACTCAGTCTGAGTCCAATGTGTAAGACAGTTTCATAGTTTATTTATTTATAAATTCTTTATTACATTTTAACGTAACATAATATACAAAAAGGAAAATACAGAAAAAGACCTGTAAAAGGCGGCTGTAGTATGGCTGTAAGTCATTTCTTCCAGGCAACCAGGTATAGGATAAAATATGAAAATTAAAGTTTATTTGCGAGTACATATAAATACATAGTTCATAGTTTCGTAAAACCAGATATTACAATTCTTATTACAGCAAATTCGTCAAAATTGATACTACTTGATAGAGTTATTACATTACGAAATAAACCTTTCACTTAACCGAAAATTATATTAATAAAGACATTATATCTACGTGGTGGTAAGAAACAAATGCGGTCGAAACGCGTCGGGCTCACGATAAAAATATATTACAAAATGAGGCTCACTGAAATAACAATCAAATAAATTACTTTTTATTGCTCAATCTGGTTTTGGTGTTCGAAGCATTGGGTATACGCGACGCGGTGTTACTGATAAACAAACATGCATGCTTCGGAGATAATTTCCTGTTTTCATCTTCGTTGCTTAATTGGGATCAGTTCTACTAATGCAAAGATTTTTCCTACTATAGATAGCTATGATGTTATACTCTTCTTAAAACTATCAGAGTTTCTTGCCGGTTCTTCTCTGTAGAAACTGCCTTCCGAACCGGTGGTAAATGTTTTGTAATACCATGACGATTCAAAAGTGTTACTTTATGTAGCCTAATTGAATAAAGATACTTTTGACTTTGACTTTGAAAAAACACTAGTTTCTTATTAGCATTGTGAAACTTAAATTATATCGTACGATTTATTTTTGCAATAGAAAGCCATGTTATCCATACTTATATTATAAATGCGAAAGTAACTCTGTCTGTCTGTCCTTTCATCACGCTAAAACTACTTAACCGATTAGAACGAAATTTGGTACACAGATGGTCTAGAGTCTGGGAAAGGACTTTTTAACTGGCAAAAGGGTTATAATGAGGGGAAGGGGAGGTTGAAACTTTTTATAACTTAACGCTTTCGCGGCCAAACCGCTAAACCGATTGTAATGAAATTTGGTACACAGATGGTCTAGAGCTTGAGATAAAACATAGGCTACTTTTCAACTGGTAAAAAGTGTTATAAGAGGGGAAGGAGGAGTCAAAGTTTATATGAAAGTCCACGCGGACGGAGTCGCGGGCAACAGCTTGTTCATGAATATATTAGACCAAAAACTGTCAAAAAAGGGTCCATTATTTTCCTTGGCATACCAAAAATCAGGTCGATTGATTGCTTAGCTACGGCGTGAAAGAAGGACAAACAGACAAACAAACACACTTTCATATTTATAATATTAGTATGGATAATAACATTTAATACTCAATAAATACTAAGATAACATTACAATACGTAGTATCAGTATATTCTTGTATTTATAAGCTAAATAAAATGAATCATACACGCCACACTTAATACCACACGGTTTGATATCATTCAATGGCTGGTCCACGATATTATCAGCGCACCAATCAATTTGATTCATAAAAAGGCAGCTAGCTTATATCAAACCCTTCGATCCTTTAGTAGCAGTTACCATATTTTATTCCAAGTATTGTCCTCCGACGCCCCGCGGCGAGATACTGGTAAACGCTTAAAATTACAGCTCGGATATTTCACGAATGTACGAGAATGCTTCCAATATTACGCCTCGTATAGAACATTTATAATTAAGGTGAATAAATCCGTTTAAAAACATTGATATTGCTTTGACATTTGCGGTACAGGGATAATTTTGAAAATCAAACAACATGCCAATCTGTTTTTTTTTAGTTGTTCACAATTATTGATGGCCAGTTCTGTTAGTGGAAAAAGAAAAAAATAAATCCCATCAAAAACAATACTTGTCAAAAAAACCAAGTCTCCCAACTCAATTGTTCTACGGTAAAAAGTTGTGAGATCCATGTAATACCAAGTCGGTTATTAATTTATTCAGTCTCTACTTTAGCGACTTTCTCGTCTTAATGCGTCAAGTCCCTAAGACCACGATCGTGGTGCATAACAATTAAAAATCAATTGTGTCTGTAATATTCGTACTCGAAGCATTAACTTGTTGGATAATAATTAAGAGGATTTTATAGTGACGCATATCAATATTAAAAAAAAATTAATGTTTTATATAAATATATTAACTCGGCCATCGCATGAAAATACGTGTTCATATAATTATTATGTGCGATGGCCAAGTCAATATATTTATATAAAACATTAATTTTTGTTGCTTCGAGAAAAGGATGTTACGGCCGTGCCGCTTTTTTGCTCGACTTGGTGGGGGCACTGCCGTGCCCCCTGAACATTAGAGTATAAACTTTGTAGGCTTAGGTTAAATTTAGGTTTTATCTTTTGTTTATCAAAAAATAAATCAAGCAAGATTATCGTTTAAAATGATGAATGAAATAACTTCTCAAAAATGAAGTCATTATTTAACCTCAACATATCTTAACAAAAACATTTTAACCATATAATTTATCAGTCCAAAACTAAAGATTAAAAGCACATACATATTTTATATTATTTATTCGCGTAATATATCGACATTATTTTATGAGCATTCGCAAAATGTCAAATTTCGAAATAAAGCGGTGTCGCAAATTATCTATATAGCTTTTTTACGTTTTTGATACTCTGTAGCGTAAAAAGCGCGCTGAATTTGGACATTTTATTAATTT
>JADANM010006502.1:8381776-8392548 GCA_026213755.1 Eurema hecabe
ATTTAAAGGTTTTTAATCATTGTATTATTTTAAAATGTCTTCATATAGTGATATGAAAAATGTATTATAAATGATTTCTGCGACTTATGCATGAAACCTGGAAGTTAATTTGTACGATGTGTGTGATTTTTAGTAACACAAAGTGTATATATGTAGTTTTTCAATATCTAATTTTTACAAGGCTATCTCTATACCAAATAATATCAAAATCGGTTTACCAATTTAAGCGTAACAAACAAAAATATACACTTTCTCATTTATAGTATGGATAGGAATTGAAGGTTCATTATTTCTCTAGCTTCACCAAACAACCGCCAACCATTGTTGAGTTTTATACGATTTATAACGGTATCACGTTTTATTGTGACAAATCCGTTTAATTTATCAAGTAAATAAATTTAATTGTGCCCTGACAATAGCTTGATGCAATGCCGGATAGTTGACACCTGAGAGTTTCCATCTTAATACGTAATAAACATTTATTGGTTCAAAAATCTCACTTATAATGCTTAGCTCATTTTGTTACGTTTCTAATATTAAAAACGCGAAGTTTGTGATTATGTAAGTATGTTTGTTGCTCTTTCACACGAAAACTACTAAATATATTTTGATGAATTTTGGCGTGCAGGTGGATTAGATCCTGGAGAAACACAAGGGATACAAATATCCCGTCTTTTTTCATAATATGGGGGTTAAACGCGCAGGCTAGCCACCTGATGGAAAGTGGTCATCGCCGCCCATCAACACTCGCAGAGCTTAACAACTCCGGAGTGGATTGCCGACCTTTTAAAAAGATGTACGCTCTCTTCTTGAAGCATTGATTCGTGAACTATAACTGCCCGGCTTAAACATTGGAATTATTGCAATTAATAGATAAATAATTATTGTAAAATAGAAATAATACACAAGTCTTACAAAACAGGAGTTATATTTTTGCTCATAATCTAGCCTTGAAGTCTAAATAATCATCTTTACTTTTTTTTAACTTACTTTAGTAAATTTGTTTACAAGTATTTCATTATTTCCATTCACACTTTACTAACAAAATATTTTTTAAATTAATCAAAGTATTTAATTGAGTTATTTAAAAACCAAAACAATAACAATCATAACAAATTTATTTTAATTTATTGCCTCTTACATTATACATTTTATTCTTTATAGAACCTTGTTACAATAGCAAAACCTAGACCCATATGCAAGTGAATAGCCCTAGGCGTTAACTGC
Source organism: Eurema hecabe (assembly GCA_026213755.1). Taxonomy (NCBI): domain Eukaryota; kingdom Metazoa; phylum Arthropoda; class Insecta; order Lepidoptera; family Pieridae; genus Terias; species Terias hecabe. The sequence goes on from JADANM010006502.1 coordinate 8,383,004, forward strand.
ACGCGAAGTGTGAAGAGGCTTGCTCGCGTGCTAAATACGCTATTAAAATAATTAATTGTTAGCTGCACACTGACAGACACTAGTTAGGAAAGCATTGGTCTTTTACTAACGCCTGTTAAAGTGGTACATATTATACTAAAATAACAAAAGTTATAAAGGAAAATTGTATGAACTTAATTTAAACAATATGAGGCTAGAATAAGGTCTTAAATACCCGGCAATATATTTAGTATTACCGACACATACTCTTTCATCATTTAATAGTATTTAATAAAGTCACTTTCCACAGTCTGTCCCTTTTGTATGAGTATCATTCAGACTACGCAATAGATTAGGATACAGTTTTTATAATACATGCATGTGATTCGGCAAAGCTTTGTATTTCGATCTATAAAAAACACTTTATATATTGAACTAAAAAACAAATAATAGGTCAACTAAAACTGAAAAAGTTTTAATAGACATTGTAAAATATATTACACAGCTACAATAGATAAAAACAAAAGGGTTAATCTTAAGGTTCCCATACATATTTCGCCCGGGGGCCTGCTCAGCCCGTCAGACGTTTGTTTAGCCAACAATTATCCTAGTCCAATCAACGTGTTAAGATTACTCTCTTCAATTTTAGTTACGATTGTTCTGACGGGTAATGCTATTTGTAATCTACTTGCAATCCATTTTAAATTGGTCGGTTTTTAATTATGACGTCACTATTAAAAGCAACAATCAATAAAGAATCCTTACATACGTCTTTTGAGTTTTGAGACTACGAATAAAATAAAATAAAAATATTTAATATATTGAAACCGAACCTTAATCAACAATAAAACATAGAATAACAACTAAATATAATTTATTGTATTTTGACAAACGTCAAACATTTTCCTGCCATTTTCTCTGACGCTTGTTACTATGGAAACGAGTATAAAGTTTATAGGTACTAAGGCTTGATATCACACAATGGTGTCTAGCGTACACGTCGGTACCCATTAGGAAGGATAAGGGCAGTTAATTTCTTGTTACAAAGAGTTAGAAATATCCAGAAGTGCTAAAAGGACAATTCGAGTTACGTACTAAAATTCGATATCTTATCTAGTAGTTTTGCAACGTATATCTTGTTCAAGCTTTAATAATAAATTATGTCTTCAAAATCATCGTTACAGAGAAACACAAAACATCACAAACTATATGAAACACGCACACACACACACACGAACAAACACAAATATTGAAGGTTTCACCCGTGTGGTTAAACGGAAATTTAATTAAAAAGCATTTATAGTTTACAATTAGAAGTAGCTTGATTTCCAAATATCATATATCTTGTAAAACAACAAACTCTTTTCCATGTGTCCACAATTATTTTTCTCTATAACTGAAAGTTCCTTGTGTTGCTAACCGACTGAAAAAGGTACAACCACTGTTTCTTCCTGCTTCAGTCGCGTACTTTGCCGTCTAATTTCCTTATCATTATAATTAATAAGTTAACTTTGTGAGTATTGAAATGGTTAGAAGTCTTTCGATCTAATAAACCTTATTTAATGTCAAAGTAAGGTCAACAAATAACGTCTCTGTCAAGGTAGAATCTTAATATCGAAATAGAACGACCTCAATATTTATCCAATAGAAACCTTTTTTATAATTCAACATGCATTACGTGGAATATAGTATGCTTATTAATAAAATGTATTTACGTCCACGTTGGCGTGTTCGTAGTCAAAGCAAGCTAAATAAAGGCCCTTGAACATGAAAAGTGCTAACGTAATTGGGGATTTGAAGGGCTTTGTTTACTTAATAGTCCTTTAAAGTAATCCTCTTAACGTATTTTGATGCTCAATTTTTACCTTTCCCGAAATAACTTGTGACGCTAAGTGCTAGCTAGAATCGTGCTATTCTTGGACCTTTAAAAAGATATTTATTGACGATATGACGTCATCTTGATTCGAAATATTGTGATTTAAGCGAGCCTTTTATGTTTGTTATTTAAACATCTAATATATTAATGTTTCGCGTTTGATGTTATAATATTTCATTCGACATATAAATTGGTTTTTATTACGTTTTACAGATAAGCAAAAAAAATAATTATTTGATTAAAAACAAAGATTATTACTAGCTTCGCCCCGCGGTTTTACCTGTATAGTTTTTGTTTTCTCGTAGCGATACCGGGATATAAAGTAACCTATGTTGTAATCCAGGGTCTTAACTATCTGTATGCCATATTTCAACCAAATGCATTTAGCAGTTTTTATGTGAAGGAGCAACAAACGAAAGAACTATTTTACGTTTCAATCTGTAATTCTCATGACTGTTTGTCTTCCGAAGAAAAAAAAAAGTTAACAAAAATTAACTTCAATAATACACTTCTAGTATAGCGTCTGCGTGACATTTCGCATAATCTGTGGCACGTCCTTATTCATTTAAGACGCAGTCTCGTTAGCAATTGGACATGGCTCGCGCGAAATATTTCAACGATTGAAGCGACGCTAAATTGCCCCAACAATACCGGCGCGGGCGCTGCCCAACGGCCGGCCATTTACTGCTCACACAACTGTTCAAATTATTGTGCTATGGAGCGCTTATGTCATATTTTTGTGACGTTTAATGGGATAGATTATCTGTACGTAACCTTTATTGAGGTAAATAACTGGGATTATTTTATAAGGCTTCGTGTTGTTTTTGTATTAATATATTTAGGTATATCGGGTATAGTAGGATAATATTAAAGTAGTTACGGATGATTTTGCGAATGTCCGTGACATCTCGGGTAGATGCGGTAAGACGCAACACAACACAGAGACTTGAGTATTTTCCTACTTTAGAAAAGGTACAAATTAAGGATACAAATAAAATAATTATCGAAAATATTTTCGATCAACATTTCCTACATAGAAGTTAATTATAGAACAATGTTATTTTTACAATACAAAACAAGCTGAAATACGTTTACACTACAAGTAAAATACGATCTTAGCCAGTTTATTTAATGACAAAACGATCCTCATACAATTCCGCTGAGAAAACTGTTTATACACGACTCAATGACACGTCAAGTTTACTTTGTATTGCTCCTTTAATAGGATAATCCATCTCAAACACACGACACTATACAATTAAACGCTCTTCCCAACGTATACTTTCTATTGAGGCAGGATTCGTATTAATTACGTCGCTAGATCCGAGCATCCATCACGCAGATACGATATGAGTGACGCTTGGATTTGTAGCGGTAATTTGTACGAGTGTCATCACGTTTAAAGACAAATAAAGGATCGCTCGTTCTGCTTAGGTTGGTTAGCCATGAAGGAATTCGTAAACATGGAGGTTTTGAACTTTGTAGAAGAAATTATTTAAAAATTTAAATATGCGATATGCGTGACACTTTGATTAATTTGTAACTAACCATGCGTGGAATTTTTTTTCGCATGGTTTTCGTTCTTGGGGTAATAATAGGATAGAAAGTAAAGTAGCTGTAATGGAGTATACCTGTATGCCAAAGTTCAGCTAAATCGAATCTGTAGCTTGTGCGTTAAAGAATAACAAATATTCATAAACACATTAATAAGTTTCCAAGCACAGTTTACGATGGTTTTGAGAAATTTAAACATCTAGGTAGGTATCTTTAAATTCTGAAAAGATTATAATCTATTATACGAGTGATATATTATAATCTTATATTTTAAACATACTTAGATAAGTATACTACTTAGATAAGAGTATAGATATACTCTTAGTAAACATTGTCATAATTTGTTAATTAATGAATAAGGCTACGTGCCCAATATATGTGATGCGTGACGCTGCGATTTAATGTCTCGATCCTAATAAAAAAGTTCAAAAGGCAATAAAACAAAAAGCCAAGTACCCTCGCAAGAGCAGCCTTCACTTTAAAGATATCTGGACAGGTTTCAAGTGTCTCGTCGACACGTCTGCCGTCACCCTTCCGAGAAGCCCTCGTGAGCTGTCCCGTGTTGTTACAGACGAAAGTCGTTGAACATTTTTGTTCGAGAAGGGACATTCTTTAAGGTACCTGATACAGCACATTGCTGACATGAACATATGTTTACTCACGATTTTGGCAATTGTATGAGTTAAAAATTATATAAAGGGATATGGAAATATGATGATTATATGATGTCTAGACAGGCCTAGTCCTGATTTAAATATTCAATAACTATCACTATAATAGGTATAAAAACAAGAGAGTTACACCATTGAATGTGACCCATTTTATATCGAACATACGATATACGACTTCGTTCACGCTGTGCCTTTCCCAGCTGTAAGCTAAGCTTAAGCTCTACATCTACCCTTTTCTGTCCTCGTATTCCAAGGAACATTCTGAGAAAATTATTATCGAAAACGGTATAGCTGTTATCAAGTTATGTGCTAAGCAATACATTAAGGGATTCACTTTTATATTTTAGGTATATAAGTATATGCAAAAAAATATAAATGTCACGCGTCACGCGTCATGTATACCAGCTACGTAGCTTTAATAAATATAAAGGTTAATTGTATGTTATTAGTTAAGAAATTAATAAATAATACATTTAAGTGTTTTTAATGGGCAGAGATGTGTATACATGGACAAGTTCGTAGGTTTTTTTCGCATATATCTTACTCATATAATATCATAATAGATAATCTTTTCAAAATTTAAAAATAAAGAGATGTCTTAATTCCTAAAAACCATCCCAAATATTGAATGATATTCTTAGATAAGTAGAGTATCAGTTAAAAGTATATCAAATGCTAACGGTCGTGAGGTGTTCAATTAAATTTTCAAATGCATGATGTAACGTGAATTAAAATTGACATAGGAGCTGTCGTCGGCTCAAGGCGATGGTATCGACAAACGGACCGTTTTATGATTGATTTGGCATCTGTATGTGTTAATATCCATTCATTTTCAAACGACTTAAAAAGAGAAGCAGGTTCTCAATTAGACTGTGATTTTTTTTTTCAAGTCGGTTACCTCAGAAGTTTCTACTGGATGAACCGATTGATTCACATTTCAATTAAATAAAATTCTGACAATACATGAGTTAGGTAACTGCGCATTTACGTTTACTAATTGATATTTAATGTTTTGAATGAAAGGCTTTTCAGTTTTAAGAACGTCTTTTACTTATAGTTCTGTACTGTATATTTAGTTAAGTTATTAAACTTGGTATGAAAAAATACTAAATTAAATAGATTGAATATTAGGATAACAATACGATGTAAATATTTTCATTATTATAAGGGTCTTTTTTGATTAATTTAAGGCAACACTATTTATAATAGATGAAGATGTTGGTGAGCCCATTATAGTCTTAAAATTGGTTATAATACAGCCTAACAATTTAACTAATTAAATCAATTTTGTCCAGTCACCGAATCTTAATTGCGTTTATGGCGATCGATTCGTAGTATCTTAATCAGGGTCGCTTATGACGAATCATTTTGGTACTTTTAGTTTTTTTCATTAGACTCGCTTGCGCAGGCCGCGTTTGTCTGATGGTATGCCTTCGTAGTTTAGGACTAAATAAGCAAACGCAAATCATATTCTTCTTTTCAAATGCACTTATCTTAAAGAATCTGGTGTATTTGTAAAGAATGTGAATTTAATTTGCGTTTGCTTATTTAGTCCTAAAGTATGAAGGCATAGTATAGAATGTAAGAAAGCCAAGTAAAATATAAGATTTAAGTGTTAAACACATAGAAACTAAGAAATTGCAAGATAGAAATATTGACACAGAAATAAACACTGATGTAATAGAATATGAGTTGTAATAGAAATAAGAAAAAAATCCTGAAAAATCAAAAAACAATGTATAATAAAAGGCTTCGATTAAGTTGGAGGAAGTAGTAAAAGAAAAGACTACGAAGGCTATTTTAAAAGTGGGTTTTGCAATTATTGTCTCCCGCCTAAACTGTTTAATGAGTTCAATGAACTAAAAATAAGATCATAAAAAAGGATGTCATATTAAAAAGTAAATCTAAAACATAACATGATTGCCATAACCAGACTGTACACATATGTATTATAATTTACTATAATGCGATGCAGTGCGAAGTGCAAATGTCGAAACTCATTGTTTTGTTGAAGCACAGATCTTATCAGCCAGATGAATAATCTTCGGTATAATTTCTTCTCTTCTGTTGGTTATGAAATACATATTCATACGCGTGATCTAGACTGAGTTAGGATCTGATAGGTCTTGCAATTTTACTGAATACATTGGCACATTTGAATTATTTTAACTTTATTGATATAGTCTTATCAAAATATTGTATTGCTAGTCAAAAAAAAAAGGAAATATATATTGCAATATATCTTGCGAGATTTTTAACTATCGAATATTGTGAATATTTGGAAAATACTCGAATAATGTTTTTAAATATTTATTAATTTAATTTCTTTTTCTCTTAAAATCTTATGAACATATGGTTCACGCTATATTTAATAAATGTCAGAAAAATAATATAATCAAACATTTAAAATGAGGTCATTTGCGCAAAAACTAAATAAAACTTACATATTAATTATGTTTTATTAACTGTTTTCATCTGCGAATGTCAATTCTAGTCACGTAACATAAACAAAATTAATCTATTATTTATTTACTTTTACAATATTTTGTGTTATGATATGACGCTTTAAAAATAAATCTTGAATCATCACACATTGACAGGGGTACTACACAATGATATCAAAATAATCTTGAATAAACACTCGAAAAAGCTGTACTCATTTGAACCGAACTAGTTCATTTTTTACTGCTCACTTGCACACACACATACACAGAGCTACATAGTACACACACATGTATATTACTTTTAGATTTCAGGCTTATATTATTTTTTGATTTCAGGCTTCTTTTGAATGGTGGGTTCGGGGGACTACGTTTCTTCTTCTCCCTGCCTACACTGCCCTCATAAATCACCTTATGATCCAGGATATGCCATAGTGCATTAAGAACACTTCAGCTTTTTTTTCGATTTCGGTCTCTGAAAAAATGAGGAATTGGTAATAAATTATCTATTATAATGAGGTATTGAAGGACTGGATAGCGGAAAAAACTACCCGGAGTACAATTTAAACCCCGCGCCGTCCTTCCAAACTAGGACAAATCCGGGGGAAATGCCGGACGGATGGCTCGCTGCTTATCGTGATAACAAATACAACAAATGTGTCTTTTTAATAATTTATATCGAAAAAGGAAAGTATCCGTCATGTTTAATATTTACAAATGAAACCAAATTCCAAGAAGATAGTCAATAAAAAAAAAACTGTCACGGATCAATAACGGTTCTAAGAACATATTAATTTATCCTTTCATAATAGCTTAATTGTGGTGATTCATGAAGCGATTTCGTCGATGTTTGAGCTTTTAATTACACGTAACTAAAGACGAATGGAGGGCGGGGCGAGTTCGTCACGCGTTCGGTTCCCAATTGTGTTGCACTGATGAAGATATTGAGGAGAAATTGAGATTTAAAACTTGGTACTTGCACTTGTGTGTTTGCTTAGTATTGATAGTCAAATGAAAAAACATCTAAGTAGAGTAATATACATAGGTTGCTATAGAACTCTCTTAAAAATATTTGTCAATTAAATTGAATTTCCTTTATAATATACGTACATAATTTAGATAAATCTTGACGCCATATGTCCTTTTAAACGGTTCTTTAACTGATTTTTTTTCTTATTTTATTTTAATTATTTGTATTTGTCCACACTGAGAAGCTGTACGAATTCTGGGATAAACTCACAGTGAATATATTTGAGATTTCTTATTCCAAGAAAATCCCATTGGAATTATTTAATCTCTTCCAAAAATTATCATAGTCTTCTAAAAATGACCGAAAACAATGTTACAAAAGCTGCCTTAGTACATTAAAATCGTATAAACAAATTCACAAGCAAATAATTCAAATGACTAACTTATTTTTCTTACAGAGTATAAATGCACAGATTAAAAATCGGTTAAGCCGTTAAAGCCTAAATTTCGTCGTCTGTACCGTGCGCAACGGCCACGTGTTTCAATAAATTAAATGTCAGCTATCAAGACGTAATGAGAGGGAAGTAATGTACTAAATCGAAAACACTCCGAGCCGTCATCACTCATACGCTCACTTCAACACGCTCGTTTGAATACGTCAGGAAATTGGGATTTCTTTAACTGTATGTATGATATGTATTTTGTTTATGTTAAAACGGGCAAATGACTGATGTCTCTGGCAACATTTGGCCGCGATCTTGCATTTTTTGAAGAGATACGATCTAAAAAGTGACGTCATATATTAATTATTTGACGCTTAATAAATGAATTTCACTTATTAAGCAAAATTTTTGGAATACATATGGATGTATATTTTTAAAGAGACTACATAAGTTAATAGGACTTTAAATTAGTAGGTAGGCAAGAAATATTCTGACAAACGCTATAGGCTTGTATTTTGTTAAATATAGTGAGCAGTTCTATATTTTCGAGTTACTCCTAAGCTTAATTTTAATAAAATTGAATGTAACGGTCAGAGCTAATTTAATATATTCTTTATTTATATTGAAAGAGTATATTACAGGCATGTCATTTTTTTTTTTTTTTTAAAAACAAATTGCACCTTCTTGGTCAACCGTCGAACTTAGTTAGGAATAATCTCCAAAGCCAAGCTTTTTCATGTTAACTAAGATGATATCAAACAGCGATTACATTGGTGCCTTACTCCGGCACGTATTATATAATTATTAGTTCGCCAGACTATTACTGTACCCTTCTCCCTTACACAGAATTGTCTGTCTTCGTAATTTTCGTGCTGTCAAATAGAATGCTAGAAGCGAGCTATTGTAAGATATTGAAAGAGAATAGACTTTTATGAGTAATGATTGGTTTAAAAATAATTTATATATCAATGGTTTAAAAGAAAAGTCATCGTCATAGATTAGAATCACATAATTTTGTTATACGCTTAATATTGCTTATTAATCATATTATTAATACTAATATGGAGCGGAATTCATAAGATCACTGAATACTTCACTTATAAGATTTATAAACTCTCTTCCGAACCGAAGATAATTCCTGTTTTGAAATACCATGATTATTTAAAAGTGTTATGTAGCCTAGTTGAATAAAGATATATTGGATTTTAACTTTGCTCAAACATGAGTTGTTCCTTATAAAAACTACTCAAAATCGTAATTACAATTGAAAACCTAGATGTCCTCGTTTCAGGTAACCAATCATATAATATGAACGAGATCTGCTACAGATAATAACCAGGTAAATAAAAAAGCTGTTCGCTTCAATATCGCGTGCGTATATCAGACTGTGGTCTTAAACTTTTTACTGTATTAAAACGAAGCGGCGCCGGCCATTGTTCTCGGCCATTCGTCGCACTTCACGCATCTCTCATTCAAATTAAAGCCGGTATAAAATTAATTTGTCTTTTGTCTTAGCCCGATGTTGACGCGGGCTCACAATGCCCCACAAATTATCTTTATGAAACATTTGTTTATTTGTTTAGATCGCGAGTGTGGACTGTAGTATGAATAA
>JADANM010006502.1:8392558-8421630 GCA_026213755.1 Eurema hecabe
ATTTGTTTATTTGTTTAGATCGCGAGTGTGGACTGTAGTATGAATAAGGAGAAGGACGAATCGGAATCGTAAGTCTAGGGTTCCGTACCTAAGCTTCTCATGTTCTGTCATTTGACCCTCATTTGAACTAGAAGCTTTCTTTCGAAATTAACCCATTTAACTCGCGTTGTAATCGTAAAATTATATGTTTTATTTCGGGGACCACGCGATTTTAAGGAACTTGAGCTTGTCTTAAATTTCACCACGATTCCTTCAAGCTTTACCAAAATATAAGGTATTGACAAAGTAAACATAATAAAAGGGTTCCTTTTTTTCTTTGTACTCTAAAAATATTGAGTTAACATATATTTGTTGTAAGCCTATATTTAAGTGACAACGACTAGGTATGTCGAAATAAAGTTATAAATATGAGTTCGTTTTGAACTATTTCTCAATTTCTATTTCTCAGAGTTTATCCATAAAAATACATAAACATTGCTTTTAAGATTTATATCTAAAGTCCCGTTAAACAAATACTATATAATAAGCAATTCACAACAGTAAAACCTAGCGCCATTCGCTTAATATTATTAGTCCATCAATAAAGATCCAATTTAGAAGTGGCAGCTGTTAAGTAAACACTAACAAAACACCCATCAATCAGTTTCTGCCTTTGGCTGTCGGAAGATTGGTTTTGTAACGAGTTATAGTACGCGTCACGAATCTTTAGCGCTGAACGAAACCTCCGTAGAAGTCAAAAATAAGGTATCGAGGTAACGGCGCGGCGCGCGGGGCGCGTGATCGTCGGGTGCGCGAGCGTTGATTAATTGTCCCAGTCGTGTTGTCTTTCTCGCTCCAATACGTCAATTACGAGCGGGATCTACCGATGCGCAGCTATTCTCGTCCAGCGCTAAACATAAATGACGCGACCTATACACAGGCTTTAATTTATTCCAAGCTATATAAAATACTAGTACTGGACGTATACGAAAATTCAGAAGGAAAATAATGTGAAGTTCATTGCTCCGTTGGAAAGTGTTTAAGCTACATGTTCTTCTTACGAAAACAGCAATGTATAAAGAGAGTATACTTTTTTCCTGATTGATATTCTTTTGTAATCTCTATGGACTTGGAGCAAGGGTCTGTTCGCAATTAAAACTGCTATTTTAAATCTGTCCTTGTAAACTACGTTTATAGATAGTTGGCTATAAGGGTCTCTTGTTATAAATATGTACTCATACTGTCTATTTTTAATTTGATAAAAATATAAGAAACAACATGCTTGGGTAAAACTTAGTTTTAAAACATGAATAAATTAAAACTAAAAAACCAAAGTACGCTAAATGTTATTCTTTCTTAATGTAACGTAATAAATTTACTTAACTTATAAGCTCACTGACTTACTAACTTAATACAATAAGCGTCAATCGGAGATGTAGTTAAAGTTTAGTTTTTGACACATTTTTTTTTAATTTTTCATTACGGCACAGATACCCTCAAAAATATTTTATAACCTTGCAACATTTAGAACAATAAAATATGTCTCAAAAAATACAGCCAGTCCCGTTCTGAGCGCGCTAAACGCTTTATACGATCACAACATTATCCTTTCGACACGGTAGCTCTAATTGGCCGAACAAAAATATCAAACAAACACTTTAATGACACAACCCTTTAAAATAATTTCGAGGCGCAAACCATGGAATTCCATTTAACATGTGAATTGATGCGATAGGCGCCCCATACCTGAACGTTTTACTCATTATCTATATGACTTCTAATTTATTTTCTAACGAGAAATATTAATTACTTATGCATAAAAATTCTTTAACTTCTTAAAAAGTATGATATCATTCAAAAGCTGCTAATTTATTTTATCATATAAATATTTCAGGTACATTTAACTACTTATAATCCGAAATATTCCGCTTAATATGTACGAGTACATTGGTTGTATAGTCTCATGCAAGACGTCATTGCGTTTTGAAGGATCATTAGAAAACAAAATCCGCCTGCCCTATTTATACCTCAGGTACTCATTATAACATAAAAAAAACACTTACACAAAGTAAAAAACCAGTAACCTATAAGTATATATTAAGAACTAAGTAATATCTGTCATACTACAGATAACATCTGCATTGCTTTTCCGAATCAAAACAATACAGAATTCCTTCAAAACAAATGCCGATTCTCAGAATCGTCTTACCTCTTATCTTACCTTTAGCCAATAGACGGTCAACACGTTCCTAACAACTATTCCTTATAAGATGTACGTGTCGGTCTAAGCGCGAGCTGTCAGTGAGACTGACAATGTGTTATTATAGTCTGGTCCGAATCAATCTTAATATTATGACGTAACGCACGTGTTACAAATGGAATAATTATATGTTTTGAAGATGCTATAGTTATATGGGTAATTTAATTTACGTCTGTAAATATATATGTAGTATTAATAACATAGAATTTCATTAAAATTAGAATAAATATCATCCTATAGTATTTGGAGAGTTGGTCCCAACAAATAAAGTTAATTTTAGTGTAGCTATCTACACTATCGTGAATGAAATTATACCGCGAATCAAATAAAAATATATTTGTTTATCACACTTAATTATTACGAAATTACATTTACATCAGTAAAGTAAAAAAATATGGGTACATATTATTGTTATAATACACCAGCTATATGTTTTTTCTTTTTTCAAATTTTCCGTTATGCCAATGTCCGTTTCAAAAAGATTTTAATAGAAGAACGCATTCGTTATAAGACGAAACAAAACTACACAAGACAGATGCAACAAATTTCAACGAACTCGAATGTCAAGCTTCAAATAACGTAACACATGAATATAATTAACAATTACAAATAATAGGACGTATTTAAATGCGAGATGAACGAGTGACCGAGCGACCGGTGACAGATGATCGATGTTCCTCTGCTATTCGACTAGTTTGATAATTCGTTCCATGTAGTTGTAATATTAGGTAACTGGTAGGTTAGAAAAAAAAGTATTTTTGTTTGTATATGGAACTTTAAATCAAATTGATACCTATTACGAATATGTTTATTATTCGATTTTTACTGCAGAGTGCAGACGCAGTATTGCGCATCGCCCTTGAAAAGAGGTTTACCATTTTGATTTGAATTCATAGACGGTAGCAATTATTTTTCATTATTATCATATTAATGAAGCAACATGCAAAGAAACTCTTAGACCTTTGCTATCCGTGACAAAGGGTTCTCGATGATCCAGATTAGAAGCTTCCTAGACACCATAACAGTTATGCTTTTGGGGTTTTGTGTAAATAGTTTAAAGTTTGGTGAATTTTTAAATAAGTAATTTTCAAATTGACGAAAAATTTTAAATTTAAAAGGTGTCTATATTAAAAACATTTTTTAAATTCCTTTTTAAGAATCCTAACGTTGATGTGATGTTAAAACTCAGTCCCAAAAAGATTATATAGATTTAAATGAAACGTCATATTGTAATTTAGAAGAAGAACGTGTAGGTAAAGAATAAAAGCTCAAACCTTGAACTTGTTCGTACAAAGCAAGCCAATAAAACTGAAACAGATTAAATATAACGCACTGCTATCGCACCAGATCTACTAAATCGACATAATAATACAAATACAAATTACACAGTAATAAATAACGCGTGTATGGGAAATCTGGATCGCGCTATCATCGTGTAATTTAATTGACTGTATGTGTCGAAGATAAATGCGTGCGTGGTTCATGAATAAATGTCGAAACGCTGATTTGTGATAAGCTGCTTTCAGACTGCGTCCGACAGATAGATATTAATACGCGAAATTAGTGCTAAATGCGTAGTTTATAGAAAACTTTGATCCATGTTTTGGTTATAAAGGTAATATAAACAGTTTGTATGTTTTAAGCCAGATTAGTTAAGAGTCATAAATGCTTTTGGATTTTAATATTATAGTCAGGTTAATATAGGCAAAAATTTCTTCATAACCGCCTCCTTCTGACCCGAGGAGGACGCGGTATCCGTAACAGAATTCCCCTTTGTCGAAAAATTAAAAGGCAGAAATTTATTCTTAAGTTTAAAAATCCAAATTATTTTCTTATTAAATCCACTGGCAAGTGGCAACACCAGCGCGATCTATTTGAGTGTATTATTATTTGATACTTAAATCTCGTTATATCAAGTGATCAGACAAAAGCCTCGTTGCATTATTTGTGCGCACCTGACTGCGGTGGTAGTGACCACGGGTGGTGGACTATTGGCGCGCCCCCCGGATCTGCCCTCCTCACATAAATCAAACAGATTTAATGGTCAGCCATTGTTTCCATATCTTTAAATGAGAAATAACTTTCTCTTTTGTTTGGTTGACGCTTTTATACAATTTTACATATTCTCAGTAGGGGCTATGTTGATATTGCGCAGTGCCAGCTACAACATTCTCACAGTTATCGATTAATATGTGTTATTTGAGATTTAGAATATCTTATTATTTGTATTAGTAATAATTTTTACTATTTTTTTTTTTTTTTTATAATATGATGGGGGGAGACGTGCTGGACGCTCTCCTGATGGTAAATTTAGTCTTCAGATATTCTGCGGACAGTTTATTTTGAAGGTAGTTTGAAAACAGTAAATCGGTATTTAAACTGGGTACCTGGGTGAATTACATGTTAAAACTGATTAAAAATATTGGCAGATTAATCTAAGGTTTGCTAGAAATATTTATATGTTCTAATATTTCACATGCTCACAGACTGTCACTTCATGTTCGCTGTATTTTTTTTATAAATATTAGTGAAAAAAAACTAAATAGTCGTAGTAGAAGATATTTAAGATGATGTATCTTAAATTTAATTTATTAATAATTAAATTTGATACATCCGTAGAGTTAAATTACACTAAGTTCGTCTAAATAAAATTATTACGTAATTCTATATAAGTTTTGCTTTAGTATTTAATTCGATGTTGAATAGTGGAACCATTTATTTTTACTACACGCAATGTTATGACGTACCGCGAACGATTTACGATGGCAATCTGAGTAAGAATTTGAAAGCGCTCCAGCGTTGCCCCGGGACAGACACTTATAGATCTTCGTTATCTGTGCTTGTGTTTACAGTTTACAGCTAACACTTACAGTTAAATTGTTTTGGATGAAAAATATATGCTGTCTTTTAAGCTGTATTTTAAATACTATTTAATAATCAATCAAGTATTTATATTCATTAAATTGCAAGCATTACTTAATTTAGTAATACTTCTTCAATGCTATATCGATGGGGACGATAGCCCCAAGGAGGGATAGCCCTAGGATTTGTAAACTAGAAGGGCAAATAGATCTAGCTAGCCCGCGGGTTATAGATCTAATTGATCGTCTATTTTACAAATATTTTGCATAAATATATTTTCATATTGTTTCTTTTTTGTACACTATTTAAATATATTTTATAATGTATGTATGTAGTAGTATGTAGTCATTAATATTTAGAGGTAGTATTAATATTATAAATTCCAAATTAATTCACCTACTTTACTCACAATTGACAACATAATTACGTAACAGCAACTAGCGAACAGACGAAATTTGACTGAGAACTAATTAATAACGATCGCAGAAGCAGATACGCGTCGGATTGCAGGATGGCAGTGATACAGGCTTATAGACGGTAAACACGGAATGGAATACATTAAATTAATTTATTAGCAGTAAGTACTGTGTAATTCAAATTGCACCAGATGTTATCAGTTTTATTGCGTTTGTTAGCTTCCTACCGCAGCACGGCGTACGAGATTGGATGTACAATAAATTGTTACACATTATTTATTTGCGGTTCGTCTATGAAACTTGAGTTCGTAGTTTTTTTTGGTGAACATTTGAAGATAACTCTTAAGGGGAATGCTGTTGATAACATGATAGATGTATAGAGACATAGGTAAGAATGTATATCAGATCTCTTTTTGGTTTTATTTGGGCTTTTTTAGTCAAGTAATGCATATATCTTATTTTTATGTGTAGAAAAAAGCTTCGTATGTCGATTCTTGTAAATCGTTAGATAAAGAACATTAGTTGGATTTCATTTGAATAGTATTTGTGATATTTTGATCCGTGTATTAAGGATTTCGATGAAATTGACAAATTCTTGATGTATTGTTAAACTTTCTCGAGGACACAAAACGACAACATTTATAAAGCACGTATATCATTTCAACACTTTCAAACTTTAATAAAAAAATAATATATATGTAAGGCATATAACCTTAGAAACATTTATGACCAAGACACAGGTAAAAATAAAACAAGCTAACATCCAAGAGTTCACATGAGAGCACGAGGCTAGAATTTATTATTCACAACGAGGTAATTACGATATGATTTCAAATCCGTAATTTAAAACATACATAACGTCATCAGTAATAAATTTATATTGATGTAATATTCATTGGATCGGCCGGTGCCTTCCCTCCGGCGCCGAAAGCCGTCGCGAACTAAAAATGTGTATAAATTATTAAGATTATATGAAAAAGAGAAATGTGTTACATTTAATTTTATTACATACGATAACTTATGAGCTAGCCTCGCTCGAAAAACACGTTGTTGACCATCTAGTCTCGAAACGTACTATAGCAGAAAACTTGTTATTAATAAATCGACTCTAAGCGAAAGCAATAAGGTTTAATTACGAATGAAAGGTAGGCGCTATTATAGGGCGTTAAAACTAAATGTTTCGTAGTTACATACAGATCATTTGTGACATTAAAATATCAATAAATTTATGGCATGGAGATAGGACTGGTGTTCCGAGATGAGCGTCTTATCAACGCATATCTATATGCAGAATTCTTGAAGTTACGTTATAACTAAGTGTCTCCTGCGAAAGATATTTAACCCGTTTTGTAAACATGAAATTGTTGCAGCATTTTATTTTTCTGTAAGCTCTTTATTTGTCGATTCTAATTGTATAAGTTGTAGGCCCTACTTATATAGAAGTAATCTTACAAATTTTGTGTTCATACAATACGGAATAATTAAGAAGTATTTATAAAGTTAAACTTCATAAAATATAAAGAGGATTAAAAAAATATTTTAAATTCATGGTTTAATAGAAATTTTCTGAACTTCGACTATTTCACGCGTACTTATATTTACTTTCACGCGTAAAAGAATCTTAATACTACAGTTAAAAAGTTCCTAAAAATATTTAATCAGTCGATCGGTGTTCTCCAAATTATGAATAATAAATGTTAAGAATATTGTGTCTTATTATCCCAACAGTTGCAGAAAGATTATTTTAGTATTAAGATGATATGTAATTCTGACTTTACTAATATACTTTAGGCCATATATTTAATGAGCTTCGACGGCCTTATTTTCGCTCGTTACAATCTTTTGTTTATTTATTTTATAGTCATCAAGTAAGACACAAAGATAGCTTAACCGTTAACAAATCATAAAGATAAGTGTAATGCATTTAATAGTTATCACAGTTTGTAATAATCTTTGTAGGTAATATTTAAGACCACAAATTGTGTCCATTCATTTTCGCGTTGTATCGCCCGTAGCTCCATATTGTATATTGACACGCTCGTTCCTTATTACAGAGGACAATTTTATCAAAATTACAACTATTGATAGAACATTATCGAAGACATAAAATTGGTACAAAACTGTCCATGTACTGTGGTCATAGGGTCACTTTGAACATTTCTGCTCATGATATTAGATAGTATTTTGCGAAATACAGGCTTTATTATTGATATTGTTTCTGTTATTTAATGAAACTGATGTGATAGGTACGTTCTGTGATTGCTATTTATATTTATAGTAAATGGATTCTCACAATTTCAAATGTCGGACACGTAATAAAGTCATATTATTATGGATAAATTATACAATGCCCTTATGAGTGGTTTTGCGAGAATATATTATGAGATAAATTATATGATGCTTTTTGATTCAGAAATTGAAAATTAAATTATAGCTGTGATCTGTCGTTCCATCTGCGTAAAAAGTGGTACTTTTTCAAACGTTCTAGAAAGGTCTTTCTAGGTGCTAGAAAGACAAAAATGAGATCCTGTTATCAAGAGTTTTGTTTGTCCACTGGCATATGTCTCGAGATTACTTAAATTTCAACAAATTAAGTATTTCTGATGGCTCTTCAACAACACACTTAACGAATACTTAAAATAAAATGCGTATATAATCTTCTTACCTTGTATCTATGTACCCTTTTATTATTCTATTCTATTCTCTTCTTGGTGAAATGGCAGTGCTGTGTTGCCACAATTTTGCCAATGTCTTGTTGTGGGTACATAAAGTAAGCTTCAAATTAACTAGTTGTTCAAAAATGGTATTCTTTAATTTAAGCATATATTTCCACGACTTCTATGATTCCACAATTTTTAGTTTCTACAGCCCTTTCCTAAAAAAAAACTTCTGTAATGATAGATATTAGATACCTATTTGTCATATTGACAGTTGACATTTACAAACTATGTTGCCATACAACAAAAGCGCACGCATATTAATTATTTTATTAGTATAGATTTCTCGCTCAAACCGTTAAAGCGAACAAAAATCAATGCCACATTCATATCCAGTCCAGACTAGATGTTATCACGAGTAATTTGTAGGAGACCAATCAAAATATTTGTTTATCGCGATACTATCAGAAACGTCACTGTATGTTGGATAGTGTATCCGCTGTATGGCAGAAACACACCTGGCTTAATGCTTTGGAGACTTTATTGTGTTATATTTGAAGTTAATATTTCGAATGCTATGGACTTTCATGAACTTTCGATCGCCATTTCTTAAGCTCCGTACTCACATACAGTTTTACTCCATCGAGCTAAACTGTCGAGTAAAA
Source organism: Eurema hecabe (assembly GCA_026213755.1). NCBI lineage: Eukaryota > Metazoa > Arthropoda > Insecta > Lepidoptera > Pieridae > Terias > Terias hecabe. Next base: position 8,401,398 of record JADANM010006502.1, read on the forward strand.
CCCATGGCATGCGCTTTCGTCCACACATTGAGCATTGATCTATCGAGTGATGCGCGTTGTTCAGAATTCACCGAACCGTTCGAGCCAAAGGATGTCTTTGCAACAAAGGAGACGGTGGCTGTATTTAGCAAGTCTCACAGAAAAACAATAGCGGACTGACGCTCGACACGCGCCACTCGCGGTCATGTACACACGCTCGAGTCAAGCTCGACGGCTCGCTTCGAGTAGGTGCGAAGGAAATTACTTTAATTTAATTCCATCGAGCCGGCTCGGTGCGAGCCTTCGAACTGTGAGTTTTGCGGTCCACACGTTGATTATTACTCGACTTCAAGTAAAACTATCGAGTAATACCGTATGTGAGTACGGAGCTTTAGTTTAGATTAGATTTAGTGTTTTGTGACGTCACTGGTTTTGTTCTGTTTAGAATTTGAGTTGATAAAGTTGACTAAAGATACGTTGAAGGCTACGAAATTTAAAAATAATTAATATTTAAAATTGTCTGTTTTTAATTTTGTATAAAAATAAATAATATTAAACTCTGTGACAAACACTACCTATAAAAATAACAATAGCAATATTTTTGTACATGAGAGCTACTTTATTAGGGGTGCAGGTTATTTCACATTTCTCTTAAGTACCTGGTTAAGGGATTCTGTTTATCTATTTTTTTCTCTATGCTATGGTGAGAATGGAGCAGTAGGTTCAACTGATAGTAAACGAGCTTCGCCCCACGACTGCTTCGTCGACCTATAAACTATAAACGTAATAAAAGGAAAGGTTTCGTGGCAATAGGAAATATTAACGAAGTGGGAAGGAGAAACTCACCGAACGAACAATGAAATTTCAGTCTAACGACCGGTACTGCTTTTCCAGCTAACGAGGCAAATTGACAGATAAGGGGGCAAGCAAGCAGGCGCATCACCTGATGGGAAGTCATCAGCTCCGCTTATGAGTACTCGTATTGTCACGAGTGTGTTGCTTTTAAGGATTGGTATAGTACGCGTCACGAATTTTTAGCGCTGAACGAAACCTGCGCAGAAGTCAAAAATAAGGTATTTATTATACCATACGTTCTTTGAAATTATAAATTAATGTACTTAAATATCAATTTTTCTCACAAAAATAACTGTGACACTAGCCTAACCGGCCTCTTTGATTGTAAACCAGTAGCCCATTGAAATGATTCCAAGAATTTCTCCTCGTAAAATGATTTTGATCTATCAAAGACCAAGTTCTCGGTTATCGGGGCAATATCGCAGATGTCAATATAGAATATACTGTTTTAAATTTATGAAAATACGCTTTTATTGCCATATAAAGGCGTAGCGACTAATAAAAAGCATAAGAAACATAATCTGTTTAGTTTTATTAGAATGATAGTGGGTCAGTTTTTAGAATAGTTTTTGAATATTACGCTATTGTATATAATTTTTGTAATATAGAAAAAGGTTGCATATAATAATAAGATTCATTTAAGGGTGTCACATTGCTATCAGGACTTTCTCAAATTACTTTAAGTGTTTCGTTGGTTTGTCTATATTTATGACTAGCAGACCCGTGCCCACTTCGCTGGGCATAGTGTTAATTATCCTTTTAAGTTTTTTAAATAGCTTATGATAGTCAGCAATAATGCGGCTTTCTATTAGTGAAATAATTTTTAAAATCGGTTCAGCAGACCTCGAGATTACCTCTTATAATTTAACAAACACACAAACTTTGCTTCTTTATAATATTAGTTTTGGTAGGCTACAACTAAAAAAACTATATAAGGGAAAAAACGTTTAGAGCAGACAAGAAGAGGACTATATATTATGTTTAACAGATAGGATTCTTTATATCCTGGGATCTAAGCGGGTACTATCGCGTGGCACAGTTAGGGACAAATAAATCAAAAGTCACATTCCTATACGTATTCCGTCGTCATTCTTATAGTTTTTCACAAGGCAGAAGTCTGTTAGCACAGTGAGCTGTGACGCAACTGAACGGTGAACTTTGTGGATGAACCGAAATATTTTAGCTGCAACAGCAAACACTAACGTGAGATGCGTGCAGCTTAAGGCTTGTGTACTGTGAGAGCGAGGAAATCCATATGGAGTTAGCTTTTAATACTTTTCAAACTGGAACTAATTACCTACATATGCTATTTTAAAGTAAATATGTGTACCTACGTGCCTCTTTTTTATATTTATTATTATTATTTATTTATCCTTTATTACATATAAATTACAAATTTAACATAAAATAACAAATATCAAGAAGTACACATGTATATGTAAATGGCGGCCTTATCAGTAGTCAGTGATTAAATATATTGTTTAAGAAAAAAAAAAATTGTTGAAAATTATTTTTTAAATTTTGTTTAATTGAAAAATTCATACTTTAGAAAAGAAATTAATTAGGGGGTTTCCGTATAGAGAATCTTAACAACCGTATGTTGATATGTACAAGATAACATCAAATGTGACTAAGTCGTTTCATGGGTTTGGATCCAAGATAATTAATAGCTTATAAAAAATATATGAATCAATTCGTATCAATTAGTTTAGTTTAGGACATATATAATAACCTACATATCGCTTAATGTCAAAAAGATTCTTATAGCTTCCAGTAGTTGTCGAGCCTCAAACAAGCACGCAGTCGCTCATTCAATATTTTAGTAGCGATACCAGGCAAACATGTCTTTGTTGGAGGTCAGGCGTGTGTTTCCGTGTCACTCGCGACTCGCGGTGAGCGGACAAACGTACATACAAATATTGTTTTTTGTTTCCCATCATCGCTATTAGCCGCTTCAACGGACGGACATTTTTCAATGAATTGTATAATGTACCTGTCTATTTGTTTAGTCTATGGCCAAATACTTCACTAAAATGTCTGTAAAGTCTATCAAAATTAGTAAATATTTAAATTAAATAGAAAAAAAAGATAAGAAACAGAACACTTCGCCCGCTTTACAGCTTTTTTAGTGAAGTGCTTTGTTTCTTAAATCCATGCTAATATTATTAATATTATAAATGCAAAAGTATTTTTTTCTGTCTGTCTGTCTGTCCTTCCATCAAGCCAAAACTACTGGTAGTTGGTACACAGATGGTCTAGAGACTGGGGAAGGACATAGGCTTTTTTATTTTTTTAAATCAACCCCCAAAACTTTAATAATTTTACACTTTCACACAGATAAAACATAGGCTACTTTTTAACTGGAAAAAAGGGTTATAAGGCGGAAAGTTTATGCGAACATACATATTAAATATTAAAAAATACTAGTGTACACTCATTCAATAATTATCAGGTAAGTAATGAAAACATATACAAACAATACATAAATATACGTATCATATTAAAGTAGGTACTGAAAATAGACTCACTGCGAGGGAATATATCCTGGCTTGTCACGCGATTGCCAATTAACCGGCGCCTATCTCAGACGTGCACAATAAATCAATAATTAAATCCTCTAACGCATTCTAATTTATTTTCACATTTTCCTCTGGACTGGCTCAATCATTTCATAATTAGTTCTTTGTTTGAAATTTGAATTCAGCGTCATAAAGAATCGGGACATGGCAAATTCAATGTGATTCCATTTTCAAATTTCGGCGTCACTTTTTTTTGTTCATACGAAGAGCGTTCTGAAATTAAAAATCATAGATTAAATGGTTTTTTTTTTAAATATTGTCAAAAAGTATGAATGCATTTTTATTTGTAAATTTTTAAAATCCCGTAATAAAATAGAATGCTAACTACTTAAATGACTAAATAAAAAAGAAACATTTTTTTTCTTCCAATGAATACAAATACTTTCTAAAAGTAATTTTATGTTTTTACGTGACTTGACTTCACTCACACAGATCACAAAAATAATGAATGAAACTCTAACAGTTTGAGTATGTTAATATTTGCTGTATTTCTGTTAATTTCCTTTAAGCGGCACAAAGTGAGGATTAAGAATGGTGTGGGTATAACATATTAGCGTCACTATAGGGTCAGGTTCACACAGGTTGTTTGTAAATAGTGTTAGTAGTAACCTATTGCAATTGTCAATGTGTGACATACACTTACGTACATACACACACACACACACACACACACACACACACACGCACACACACATGTACAATGCAATGCCATCCAGAAATAACGGTACTAAACAGACCCCGGGAACAGCTTAACTTATATATACGACAGATATTTTTAAGGTTACAGATTATTAAAGGGCATAGGAAATTTCCAAAACGCTTTCAAGTTGTATGGCTTTATTTAATGTCAATATTATAACGACATAAAAATTTTCCCATCTCCATGTTGATAACGAGGTTGCCATATTGAAAAATTGTAAGAATTGTAATATCTTTAAAAATAAATACTTTTATCTTTATATCTAAAACTTATATGACTGTTGCTACAAAAAAAACAAAAAACACGACTATCTTTAGCACAGTCGGTTATAACTAACTAACTATAATTGAAGAAGTTCACACAAATCGAAAACATAGACATATAACACTCATACAAAATCATATTTATATTACAAAGACCCACAGCATACCTGTGTCTTTCAATTGAGATGAATCTTCAAAAACGCTTAAGGACTGACATGCGACAATAGCTCTTGAAATGCTCATTCGAAATTAATGTAAATTAAAGACATTGAACAACTATCTTACGCATCAAACTACATGTTGCGTTAAAAGTAGACAACATCGTCTTTTTGTAAACTGGCCGGATCTGACTGAAATATACTTAATAATTGGATTTTAAAGAAATAGGCTTCAACCGCAGTGTTGATTAAGGAAGATTTTTCATTATGATTTGTAATATTATATTAATTAAAGCCTTTTTTTATTTTCCATAAGAAAGAAAGTCTTATCTAGATCTAACGTAAGCTAAATAAGAAAGATCAAAGTAGTAGTAGTAAAAAGAGTTCTATTATTTCTTTGAACGCGTCATATCGCATTTATTAGGCTTCATTAAGCGTATCAGATTTCTAAGATTCTCTTCTCTTTTTCTATCTTATTCCAGTTTCATTCTTTCTTAGGGACACGCGGGTGAACGCAGCTAACCACCATACACTAGCATAGACGTATAACACAGAGACTGATAGCCGTAAGTAAAGACAAATCTTAAAGACTCTATGTACGTGTAAGAACTATATAATATTATAATCGATTACACGCAAACGTATCAATAATGCTGCTGCTACAAGTATAAATAATAAAGTATAAATTAACCCTAAAAGTGGAAAACTGATTTCTACGAAAAACATACGAATTTTTATGCTATGCACTGCCACGACGATCTATGTAAGTAGACAAAATTGACTACTTTGTAATGGCTTCACTTTACTTGTACACTATATAGGTACACTAGACGTTTTACAAAACGCCGTTATTTTATCATTTCCGCGGCCCTCTCTGTCAGCACAAGAGTCCTCGTGATTTCATACTTAGTGAGACGTGTTAATTCTTATTTCTTAGACAGTTTTTCTAGTGTGGGAATGGTCGCTCGCCAAGTGGTCCCGAGCAAACAGTATCGCTGTGTTAAGTGGACTTCGTCATAGTTCTGCTGCTATTCGTCATATTTCACGTACTTTCCCTTACTATTAGATAATTCTATCATTATTTAGTAATACAAGCTAATAGTTTTGATATAAAAAGATATAGTAAAGTATCGATATAGTAATCATTAGGAGGGCTACTTCTCTGCCTGTGTCAACGTTTTTTATATAAAATTCTGTCATAGACATCGCTTGCTCATCAGCTCATCTCTTTATAGATTTCATGACCCTTTGTACGGTAGGTGGGAAAGTCTCTAAGAATTGTGCTTTATGCTATAGTACTATTAATTATTAAATAGTAGAATTTTATAAGTGTCTAAAACTATGCAACCGATTTTGATGAGGTTTTTATCAGAGAACGCGGAGTACGGCTAGTAATATTATAATGCAAACATTGGCAAAGAAAAACATTTAACCAGCTCATAAATTACGTTCCAGCCAGGATATTGATGACGTAAGCATCACAATCATTACCGTAATAGCCTCAGTAGACCTCTCCCGCGGTGCATTGTCTTCGCATTATATATGATTCGTTGCTGTTCATAACATCGACATAGCACCATTTGTTAGCGCTCCGATATCCAACGGATTCGCTTGTCAGTGTAATGTATGGCGCGGCGATAAGATCAGTTGCGATGCGCTAATTGATTTGAAGTCTGTCGTCTGATTGAGGCTTGTGAGAGAGAGAGAGAGAAAGTGATAGAAAAGTAACCTAGGTGAATATAGAGGAACTTTGATATAATATATTGTAAGTTCAGAACGTAGTGAATATTTTTAAACGGTGGAAAAAGCTATATATTAAGCGTTATATAAATATTTCTTGCCAAAACGGAAAATAACGAAACTGGTACCAACTTAACTGAATCGCCATGTAAGAGATAATTTTCAAAAAACTATAAGTACTTTCATGAAACAGTAAATGACAATAGGTAATTGTGGTTTCTATTATATTATATGGTATGGAACATTAGCGGTTTTATTCAGTAGTAACTTTGTTGAACAGGTAGCCCTATTACTACGAGGAAAATTTTCTTAACTGGCAACACTTATATTTAAATGATATTATAATAGTCTACTTTAGAAACGATGGTTCAAACAACATAGAAAATTATTTTCATCTAAACTTTTTGGTTCGAAAAATACAGGCCACTAACAACTTATACAGCTAGCATAAAAAAAAAAACATAAAATTAAAGTCTGCAAAAAGGGCTTAACTTTCTAAGACTGGCAAACGTCATATAATTGAATATCTCACGTTAACGGTGCGGCGCGTGCGCTTCCGACACATTTATTGGTGCCGGCGCCAGCTTTCTCGTGTCACAATAACACTCAAATTGGTAAAATCATTTTTATAGCAGTACCTATGATGCGTACGAATTGGTTTTTGGTTTTAGTGTATTAACTTCGAACTTTCTTGCAAGACAATTTTATATTGTTTTATTTAAAAAAGTATATATAATATGTATTATTGATATTTAGATGTATTTTTTAAACTTTATAAATATATTTACATGTTACTTATAAATTTCAGTATCATTTTAATCTATGTCTATAAATCAAAATCTTTGGATTTTGATGAAAGAAAAACATTAATTGTAATGTTTAAATTTATTAGGCATAAAATTATTTTCGATGTTTACATGCACACTACAAACTATTAAACATATAAATATGTATTAAAATACTGTATATACCATGTAGGCGTAAATATACTAAAATACTTCAATCACAATGACTGCAACCTTTTTGACTATTTATTTTATTAATACAATAACCGACGTGCTTCTCAGACATAAAGCAATATTTACTACGAACTAGCAAAGCGTTTAGGCCTATACTTACCCCGACGTATTGACCTAAATAACCGAATGGGCTCTAATAATCATGTATTAGCATGTAATATCGTAATGAAATAAACAATACAGGGTCCACCCACGAGCCGCGGAGCGCATACTAATAGCCTAATCATGCCTGATTCATTCTCGATCGCCAAACATGGTAACGACATACTATTTCGTAACTTTAAGTCCTTCAATACTATATTTGGGTATGCGTTAAAAGAATAAAAAGACTTAGAGGAAAGACGCATTTAACAAGTAAGCTCTAGAACTGTGTAAAGAAAATTTTTAATTAATTTAGCGTGATAGCGTGTAAATGTGTAAATCATTACATACTGGGTAGGTACGCTTTCCTCTGTCTGTCTCTATGTTTGCTTAAATCTTTGAAACTACGAAACCGATTTTCTTGCATTGATTGTTGGGAATTTAATATTTTTTTTAATTTATTCCTTATATAATATAAAGCAAAACATATGAATGCTGTTTCTGTTTAAACATCAATACACAAAGAATATATTATAACACAGGCAACCCGGTAAAGCGACCGATCATTGACCTATACAATGTTGCCATGTTTATCTACCAATCAGCATAGTTACCATTGCCATAAAATCGGTTTGTCTTCTGTCCCTCTTAATTAGTGACAGCCATGGAAAGTCTTTGTTAATGTTTAAAGCAAATGTATCGATATTATGATTGTTTGTTTTATATATTTCTAAATCTTAGGGAAGTTGAATAGCTTTCAATGTACAATGTTCCTTTTTACAAGCTTTTATTTAACTTGCAATGTATGTTACGATAGTAAGTCTGTCTGTGTTGTGCATTTGAGCTTAAAACATTGAATTGAGCCTAATAAATTTGTTGAAGATGTAGACTACATCTAGCTTGTCAAGGAATATAAGCTACCTTTTTTAATTGAGAAATTCTAATAGGGCACCCATAGGCCTGAGGAATTAGACTATGTCGGATATTGTCGACCGAATCACTTAATCTATCATACTCCATCGGGTAACAATCACAGACTATTCCGCCATACATAAGATATCTTTTCTTTAAGCTTTACTTAAAAAGATGAATATAAACTAATAGTCTTAACAGAAAGCCCCGATAGTAAAAATTGCTGCAAATTAATCCGTTTCACGTTTAGGTACACAATAATTAAAAAAAGAGGAACACGGTTTATTGTTCGTCTTTTATATTCAAAGCTTGTACCGAAAGGCCTTTATTTATATGAGAATACTTCTTGCATAGCTAAAGCCGCTGGTATAGACTTCTATAAACATAACAATTATATGCTAGACATATAGGTATATTTCTTGAAAATTCCACTGTCTTCCATAATTACTAATTCTATGGCCCATATGAATTATGGTTGAAGTTTTTGTTTCTTAATACAAACTTTAACAACGCAAACGCAGTCACTAATAGGCACCCTACTGATTGTACAGTTTTATTGGAAATTTTGAATAAACCATGTGAAATAAACAAATGATTATAAGCCAGAACTTTTCTATTGCTACTGGGTGTAAGCGAGTTTTTTGGGAATACAATCTTTTATTAATGTTTATATTGGCAACTTAACTTAGAGACAGCGGGTGATAATGTCAAATATATGTCTTAATTTAACTAGGCTTCATATAGTAAGACTTTAATCGTCATTACAAAACAAAAATGTACCACCGGTTCGGAAAGCAATTTCCACAGAGAAGAAACAGTAAGAAACTTGATAGATGCTCTTTTAAAAAAAGAAATGTCAGATTTTAACCGCCTAAAACTCTACTGTATTCCACTACCCTGCTATATGACGAGGTACCCTGTTTCTTCCGCATCTCCAGTAAGTACCTATATATATTTTGTTGACTCTCACTCACTCTGAACTCCGATTTATTAATTCCCTACATATAAGAAAACACCTGCGTCATTTTCTAAATAACTTAATAAGCAATTGGTAAAAAACATATCAAATCAATTTCGTACAAGTGAAGAAAGAATTTAATTATAAAAACATATTTGAGCTATAAATTCAGCGTTGTCCAAAAACATCTAAATCGAGAATAAATTATGCCGGTCATCTGGCGCCAAGCGTGTCGTAACATGACGCTATATGTATATGTATATGTAGACGTATATATGTATGTTGTCGAATTTACGAAACCAAGCAGGGAGGGGACTGAACCGCCCAGACTTCGCAACGCCCATATCATTGCAATTATGTTTCGCTTGCGAATGAATTTAAATTTGGAACACTGATGCTTCAAATTTGAAATAAAAAAAATAAAAAAAATTATACTAACCGATTTGAAAAAAGGAGGAGGTTCTAAATTCGTCTGTATGTATAATTTTTTTATGTATTTTCACCGATATTTTTGTCAATTATAGACGGATTTCAAAAATTTTTTGGAATTATATTGTGAGGAAAGGATCTATTACAACGATATACGTGATTAATAAAAACTGCGAACGAAGTAAGTTATTTAGAAAATTAAGAATGTATTACAACACAACAACAACAATCACCATAAAAAAATCAGTACATGGATTTGACATCGACACTGTAATATGTATGTATTATAGTCTTTCTCCTTCTAAGAAAAAGGGTATCAAACCTTTTTTAAAAACTAACCTCTTTGGTATAACAAAAAAAAATTTTTGGCGCTTCAATAGTATCCATCACCATTCACCAGTTCGTTACGTAGATATTAAAGTATGCGAATAAATAGATATTTATTGGTTATTAAAATCTCTTTTATTTCCGGTACACCTTTTCTCAAATAATATAAACGATTAGAAACTCATAAACATGATAAAGTCATTAAAACCCAATTATAAAACGTCCGCATACTTAATAAACTTTAATTGACAATTATCGTTAGAAATATTCAAAACTATAAAACATTAACTTGTAACGCAAAAAGATAATTAATTTCTCAACGCTAATAAGTACAGTAAAATAATTAAGTGCTATTAATTAAAACTGATTGGCCGTCTCAAACGTGATTCTATTTAAATTCGAAATAACTGTAATGGTGGCGCCATCTAGTACCGTTATGTCGTACTTTCGGTGATCTATGGATCGTTTCGTTTTTTCAATTTTAAAACGGAATACTTTAAATGTAGTTTAAAATTCAAATGAAGCATAAGTCTTTTTTTTTAATTTCTTGGTATACTTATAGCCTGCCATTTAGTATAAAGAGAGATTACTAAATTAAAAAAAAAATTTGCGAATAGAACTGTTAGGTACTTCAGATAAGTAAATTATTATACAAATAATTTTTATTTTAAGAAACATTTGTTTAATTAATAGTAGTCAAATAAATTTCGTCTAAATCTGTCAATATTTAAGTGTGCGTGTGTTTTTTATCTGTGCTTAACTCAACACCTTTTTTATCTGTGGCCTATTTATATCATATTATTAAATACGATACCAAAATAACGTATCAGTTTTTATGAGAAATTTAAATTTTATGAGATGGATAATTAGATAAATGGAATAACAGTTTTAAAGATGTTTTTATGACTGTTCACGTCGGTGAATCTTAAAGATCATTGGATTAATCTGAACTTAATTTGATAGAATGTTACTTTATTATTTTAGTTTTTATAGCAAGAGCTGGCTGGATACATGAGCAATTAACATTTTTATCGTAGGGCCTATCTTTCTACAAAATTCTTTTATAAGTAGTACTAATACTTAACTAAATAAGAAGTGAATGTTTAGTTTTTTTTTTTTTTCGATACATAGCCAGCAAACTTATGCATACATCATGTTTGTTTCTTTTTTTTTCAATTTTTATGAAGGGCACAGATAATAGATAAATAACGAATAAGTAACTTATTAAAAAGCTATGAAAAAACGTTTTTTGGTCTTCTCCAACGCTATATTTGACCAAAGACTTAAGGTTTATCAAGAACAATCATATATAATATAATACAATAGGCGTTCTTGTCGTTGTTTTGTCTGTTATTTTAATAACGCATGGACTTAATTTCGATATCCAAATAGTATGTATAGTCTATAACAGTGATTCTCAACCACTGTGCCGCGGCACTTTTGTGTATATAATAATGTACGAGTATAGCAAACAGACGCACAAATAAAATTAAAATTAAAAGTACTGGCTTACATAAAGCCAGTTCCAGACATGTAAAATTCAACCTACTTCTACTACTACTTATAAACTATGACATAAAAAAAAAATTAAAAAAAAAAACATAAAAAAATAAAGAACGAATCAATAAATCTTCATTAATTTTTATCTCCCAAACAAATCAGTCTCCACTCCACGCCGTGTGCAGTAAACCAGGCCAATATTTGTCATATCATCACCATTGATGTTTAGTTAAAAATGCAAATAGCGAACGGTAAACGGAATTCATAACGTAAAAGCTATTTCATTCACAAACTCTGTTTGTTTGTCACTTACATAATATGGAATCTGCTGCGTCATTGTCGTTGCGTTGAAGAAAAATTGCTTACACAATGAGCAATGTTCTAATTGATTTTCAAATAGCTTTCTTTGTTTGCAAACTTTGGCTTATAGTAAGTTGCGTGTTTCTTAGTCTATTCCAAACTATTATATGGCTATAACAAAACCAAAATGTTACCTAGATTTTATTTGTATAGATCTCCATGAGCAAAAATATTTTCATTTTTTCCATGGAAACTTATACAAAATCAAGCGATTTAATCCTGGTCATTTTTTAGCTTTTAATAGTAGTAAGCTCATATTCATTTGTAAATATATTAACAAACTTTTTGAAATACATATTTCTCATTCTGTCTTACGTTTTGTAGTAGCTTATTTCTATTTCACAATCAAAACAGTAGCAACATAACATTTAAAGCAAAATTAAATACCTTAACTGAAAACAAACATCGAATCAACACTTAAATACCCTTGCTTAACTTTACCTACAAAAGTACTAAGCTTCTTTTAAAAATAGTAAGATCTTCTTAGAGAAAAAAAAACAAAAAACGAAATCTCAAGAGCACGTGAATAAAGCCTCAGACATTTCCGGCGCTCGGCTCGGCCAAGACAAACGATGCTAATTTATATTCATCATAATGTGACCGTTGTAAGAAACTTCTAATTTGTAAGAAAGTTATTGTGAAAACGCAATTGCAACACCTGTTACTGTTTGCCTTCATGCTGGTATTTTTTAAATTGAACTGATTATTAAAACTTTAGCTAACACGTCTTAAAGATTGCGAGTTTTTTAGTCAGAGGATAGTTCTTTTTCAACAAATTCTAAGGAAGATTCGAAGGTATGAATAAAATAACCTTTGATACCTACTAAATATATAAGATAATCAGATTAGTATTAAATTAAAATGCAGTTTTAACAGCTTAATTTAAAATTTTATTTCATCTACTTACCTGTAAATAAAATTAAGCCAATACAGGAATGATAAGCAAGTCAAATTCTTTACTTGTATCTATATCCATACATATTTTTGAATATTATAAGCTCTTTTTGACAAAATTATAATCTACTACAATGTAAAAATTTGTGAGAATGTATGTTTGTTATTCTTTCATGCAAAAACGGCTTGACCGATTTAGCTGAAATTTGGTATGTAGATAGGTGACACCCTGGATTAACACATAGGCTACTTTATATCCCGGTATTGCCCCGGGAATGGGAACTACGCGAGTAAAACCGCGGAGAACGGCTATTAAAGCAACTGACCACTGAGTCGTATTTGCAATTTGCATGTTTTTAGTTGTAAAGTTGTTTCAACACCGTTGGCGCCACTCGATGTCATCACAATAAATCGCTTCACGTTTCACAATAACACGGCTACAGGCTTTATTTTAATCGTTCGTTTAATTTAACGGTAAAACATAGCCGTGTTTCGTCCTGTAGTTACGAAATCACTCTTCAGATGAGCTTAAGTGGTATTGAAGATGTACTGTTATATAATCTACGTGTCACTTTCCAAATTAAATTGTATGTTGTTTTGTTTAAAACATTCATTTAGTTTGATCAGCAGTAAATGCGCTAGCCAACACTTAAAATAAAGAAAGATACCGATATACAAAAATAAGCTTTGTCCCGATATACTAACCTAGGTCCTAGGTCATACAATTATTTAGAAATTGGTAGAAAACTTATAAAATCAATTTCGTACAAATTAAGAAAGATTTTAATTTTAAAAACAGCCTCGCAAGTATCAACGCTGAACGCGCTTCACAAGCAACATAATATGTTTGAAAAGCAATTGAAAATCACTATATAGTACAAAACAAACTTCTATAGCAATCTGTCTGTCCATATGTATCATTAAAACTATGCTTCGTATTGAGATGCGGCGTTTTTTAATAGACGAAGAAGATCAAGATTACATGCATAGCTTATGCATGCGAACCCGGGACATATCGCTAGTGCATCCTTCAAATATAATTAATATGAAAGTTTATGAGAATATATGTATGGATATATGTTTGCTATCCTGTCACGCAAAAACGACTCGACCGATTTAGTTGAAATTTTGTATATAGATAGGTAATGCCCTGAATTAACACATAAGATACATGGCATCCCGGTATTCTTCCAGGAACGGGAAGTAAGCTGGTAAAACCCGCGGGGCACTGCTAGTACTATATGTATGGATCTATTAAAAACATACAGTGAGTAAACTTATAAGACAAATTGACAGACAACTCAGCCGACACGACTCTGTTGGACTGTTGAAGAAAGTCAACAAACTTCAATAGAAATAATATTGCATTGTCTTTTGTTGATTTTTCCCGCGCTCATATTGTTGTTAATACTTATTTAAACGAAGCTTATTATATGACGTTTCAGAATCACAAGTGTATTGAATTTTATATTATAGAAGATAATATACCTATATTACCTTATTAAGTCAAAGTCAAAGTCAAAGTCAAAAGTATCTTTATTCAATTAGGCTACATAAAGTAACACTTTTGAATCATCATGGTATTACAAAACATTTACCACCGGTTCGGAAGGCAGTTTCTATAGAGAAGAACCGGCAAGAAACTCTGATAGTCGCTCTTTTTTAAAATAAGAACATACCATTATATATATTATACTATCATTACAATCTATATATATAAAACAAAGACGGGTTTGTTACAACAGTTATAACTCGGGTCGGCTAGATAAATTTTCATGGTTTTTGGTTCGTTGGATTTGTGTCCCCGAATAGCAGAATAAATCGTAAAAATAATGAAAACTTTATTATTTTTATAATTGTCAAAGTTTATATGAAAGTCCACTCGGACGGAGTCGCGGGCTCCCGCATGAAAATCGGTTGTTTAATTTTAAAGTTAAATCTTTAAAATTAAACAACCGATTTTCATGCGGTTTATCAGGATGTATACATATACAAGAGGATGTTTTATGTGTATAATACATGCATAAATATCTAATTATTATATAGATATATAAAGGATAATTAATTATTCAAGAGAAATTTATGGAGTTCGTTAAATTGTGACGTTGTGGGATGTATTAATTATCTGGTTCTACTGAACCGATATTAATAATTATTTTACACAAACAAACATATAGTTCAGCTATTTGTGTTAATAAGGTTGCCTGAAAGAGAACTCCTATAGTAATAAGACCGTACTCTGTTCTAGTACATGTATGAGTTGTATGTATCTGACTAGTTAAAAAAATTGTATTGTTTTCAGTAAACCTGTACAGTAAAAAGTTATTACTATAGTTACATTATTTTCGACTGTCATAGACAATCTGAAACTAGCGAGAAACACAATATCTGTGGTTTTTATACAAATTAAACAAGTCACAGATTACAAATCTACGTGATTCCAATTTTCTGCTAATAATGGACTTTAACGTCACTTGTCATATCATTAAAAATATATATCAAGATAATAATTATCATTTAATATGCATTCTTCCTATATTTAAAGGCGGTCAGAACAAAAGCTTACATGGAATATCATATTACAACCTGCTTAAGCACGACCAAAATTACCATAATTACAAATTTAAAAAAAAACTCAATAACACTGGCAACGTATAATTAGAACAAAAACATTTCTAGTTTGACTTTCAAATGTTTTATATTAAAACCTCTTTGGAGCACGTGGCACACCTATACCAGTATGCAAATATCTGCGCGCGTGTGTGCGTTCGCACTCACACAGCCGCGACCCATTCATAAAACCACACCACTATTCTAGCCATGAATTAATCGCATATGTGAATATGTTTACTCTAACAAAGGAAATGGTCATTCAAAAAACTGGCTCAAACCGGTTCGGCACGAGTCAATGAACGGATTTTGGACGCCGAGCCAGGTTAGGTTAGAAGAGTAATAGACGCGAGGTTTGAATCAATTAAAAATTTAATGATTTAAAACGATTCAAGTGTTTCGTGAACGGTTATTATCGAATGGATATAAATTGGCCGTTACTCAGTGTTTGTATAGTACATTAATTGATTAGTTTACATTTGGAAATACTAGTCAATGTTTAAACTTTTAAAGACCAAAAATAATATGTACCGTTTATAAGAAAATTCAAGTGACATTTATATGTCAAATAACCTCGATCGTAAAGTCAGCTAGATTTTCTTATATAATATTATGGCATTAGCGTCTAGCTTTTTGCCAATTTCAATGTAATAAGAGCCAACGTGGTCAAGATAAAAGTCGATATGAGTCAAGTAAAATCGTCATCAAGTCGTCTTTAGTCGAGTCAGTCAGTCGTTTCGTTCTGCCCTTCGTAAAGTGATAGTGAGCTTTACGAAGAACCTAGACGAATCTTGGAGCAATCGGAGCGGCGCTACTATGCGCTCTCGAATACATTCTTCATTTCCTGGACACTTATTAGCTAATTTACTGCATGAATCACTATCACAATCAAACATTAAATTACTTTATGCACCAAAAAACGAATATTCAATTGAGATTACAAATAGACGCCGCAAGATTCCCGCCAAAACTCAAAAGTCAGCTAGATTTAAGAAATATAAAATTAAAATTGCCGGAAAAATAAGTAAAATAATACCTACAAAAAGCCAATAACATCAATTCAAAATGGCGTGCAGAAATATCTTGTAGGTTACCTATAACATATAAACATCGTTACAGAATTAAATCGTCGACAAAAAACTATCATGGCGGCCGAAACGTGACTCGAACAATATCTATTGTTAATATTTTAAAATGGATTCTAATTCAATTGTCAAGATTTATACCGCCCCTTAATACTATATTAATACTGCGCTACACTGATGTTTATTGTGGAGACTAGCTTATGCCTGTGGCTTCGTGTGCAAAGAATTAATTTCTTCGCTATTATTTGACAATAACGTTATTCATAATAATGGTAGATACCTAATCGAATTTTTAAAATTTCATATTATGAAGCAAAGTATGATTTCTTTCTTGCTAGAAAACCCTGTGTATATGTCGCAGGCGGATTGTATAAACCGCTGTATTACATTACGCCTAGCCGTTTTAAAAAACATGGCCGTTATGTAATGCAGCGGTTCAACGATTATTATTAAATTTCAAATATATCTTTCTTCAAAAATGCGTAGATAAAAATATACAATGAATCTTATTAATAAGTAATAACATAAGTATTTCTTGTAATAATCATTTTGTCATATAATGAAGAAGGTTAGGCATACACTACAGATATAATATCTTACTGGCAAATTGCGACATATTTCAAAACCTATAGATATATTTTAACTGAGAAATTAATTCTATTTGGGTCGTAATTAAGAAGGGCGTTTTTACTTTTTGTATACTTCAAATATTTATATAAATTTTTTGGTCATTGGAACTAAATTAATATTAAATGTTTTGTTAGGCTGAATAATTTTCAAATTATTAACCTTCTTTTATATACAAAATAGGGCTGACTATAATCTATATTTGCTTCTACTCTTCTCGCGATAAAACTATTTAAAGAAGCTTGTATAAATTATTAAGAGATACGCCTCAATAAATGTTAATTAATTGAACAACAAAACTATAACACGACAGAACAAAGTCTTTGTCGGTTGTAAGACTCGCAAAATTATTGCATCAATTCCCACTGTTATGGTCAAGGAGTATCAGGCTTTTAATTTAAGATGTTTATTTAGATAGAGGTCTGTGCGAGATTGAATGAAAGTTGGCGACCTCCGGGCGGGCGTAGGAGGTCCATTCACAAACTTGGACGTGGGCGTCGGGGCTCATTACATTATAGTCTACTGACGATTTACTTTATAATGCCTCGGATTTTGGCTGATTATTTCCTTATCGCTTTCAGGCTGTAGCTAGATAATCTTGTCTATGTCCATAATTTTAGACTAAACATTGTTAAATTCATAAATTAAGGCTTAATAAAAAGGTGTAAAGGCACGTATTCAATTTTTTAGTTATTTTATTTTAAGTTTCCAAATGTTACGTTTTTTAAGATTCTTTATCAGTGACAGAATATTTCGCGCCAAAATCTGACGGTGACAGTTGCCACAGACACTCAAAAAATTAAGACAATTATGTCATAGATATTTACGAGAGAACAGATGTCAAAGGTCGGTGCAGTCGATTTGTTAGCGAGACCTCAATTACCATGCGCCCTGTAATTTGACTCTCGCAAAGGTTACGAGACTAGAGATTTATTGATAACATTTAACTGGACTAATCATTATTGCATCGGTCTGGATATAAACTAGTAATTTAATTGTTTTATAGATGATTTTGAACGATATATTGATACAAACAGAAAATTTTTATTTATTTTATCACTGGCGCAAATACTTTATTATTTAACGTTATGATTTAAATGCAATATTTATACTCTAACACAATCTTATCAGTTATTAATTTATATCTACACGGCAATAGTAACATATTACACCAACGAATCATTTAGACTGAAATTAACAAGCTATGTCGAACAAAATAAAGTGGCTAAGAAACACGATTGATAAAACATACCTATACAAGAAGATGATGCTACAATTTAACTGATCTTTCATAGAGATCGTAGTAAAGAACCGTTCTTCATATAAAATATACTATATTCTAATGTCATGTATTTTTACGATTACTAATATTACAAACTAGCTGACCCGTGCCCACTTCGTTGGGCATAATGTAAACAATCCTTTTTTTATATAGCCTATGATACTCAGCAATAATGTGGCTTTATATTAGTGAAAGAATTTTTAAAATCGGTACAGTAGATCGCGAGATTACCCCTTACAATTTAACAAACACACAAACTTTACTTCTTTGTAATATTAGTATAGATGAGAAAGTTAATAAGGATCAATGGGGGAATCGAATGGATAAGTTATAAAAAATGCATGTGAAATACACATGTAAGTATAGAACTTAATTTTTTTTTTTTTATTAAGTTTTATTGGAAAATAGAATAAAACTCAACACTCACTTCCACGAAACGCGCCTAGTAATTCACTAAATGTAGGTACTATAAATCCATACTAATATTATACATGCGAAAGTAACTCTGTCTGTCTGTCTGTCCTTTCATCACGCTAAAACTACTGAACCGATTAGAACGATTTTGGTACACAGATGGTCTAGAGCCTGAGATAAAACATAGGCTACTTTTTAACTTGAAAAAAAAAAAGGTTATCAGGGGGAAGGGGGGGTTTTGTCTATAATATGAAAGTCCACGCGGACGGAGTTGCAGGCAACAGCTAGTTAATCCATAAAATATTAAAGTTACGAACATTTATATTAACAACATCACCTTAGCATACATTCAACAAGTCCGTGCTATGTTGTATGCAAACTGAACTAGATTATCTGAACGATAAGCCTCTATTTATTACTATCTTCTACATATTTGCAACATTTAATTAAATAGCTCGTCTTATATTCATGTTTCATATGTTTCACTCTATACTTGGCTTTAGTACTTTGACTATTTACTAGTGACCAGTCATGGCTTCGCGCGTACGTCGTACATATATTTAATGCATGTACTATACAAATAAACCTTTCTCTTAAATTACTGTATTTATTAAAAACAACCCATGAAAATTGGTTATGTAGTTTTAAACATTATAGGGATATAGAAAGCGACTTTGTTTTATACTATATAGTGAAGTCATATTATGATAGTGACTTAGAATATGATTTAAAAGTAATAAAAAACTATTTAAGGATAGTTTGTGGCAGGTGAAATCGGTTTGTATGAATAATTGTTTGAGACCTAATTAAGGTTTGCAGTGAGACCTAATTTAACTCTTATTATTAGAAGAGACTAGAATTCCAAGTCATTTAAAAATCCTTTCAAACAACGTAGCTCAGAATTTCCGACGAGTTGTTTCCTCACACTTATTACACTTCTAGTTTACAAAGTAACAGAAGAACGACAGTGTTACCATATTAAGTCTAGATAAGCATAAACTTAGTCTTAGTCTAACTTAGGGTTACAACAGTAACCCTAAGCCTTGTTGTAAGCCTAAGTAATGTAAGTATTAAGTAACATATTTGGTGATATGACCGATTGTTAACATTGATTGTCGAGTTCGTAGTGTTTATAGTTACGTTCTTTGTAGGGACTTTGAGCTATTTTATACTAGAAGAGGCCTAATTATTCTAGTAATTTTTATAAATATTAAGATAATTATTTAATAATCATATTTATAGATTTAGGGTAAATAATAAGTCTGTCTTTACTGATTTATATATAAGGTAAATTGAGCAGATTTTTAATTTTTAAAACTTTATGAATTATTGAAAGATTACTTTATTTATGAATGGTATATATCTGAAATATATTAAGTAAAACCTGGTTATATGATGATAATTATAAAATTTCATTTTAAAATACAAGTATGGTAGTAGTTAAGTAAATACTTTTGGAGT
>JADANM010006502.1:8423006-8446387 GCA_026213755.1 Eurema hecabe
AATATATCAAACATAATTAGAATCAGATACATAGTTTCAATAGTTTCAGAGATCAATGCGACCAAACAAACTCCTTGAAGATATATAAGGATATATATAGTACCTATATACAGATCAATTACCATTGTAATAAATAGATATTGAACGTATTATATTTAAAAAAATATATAAAAATTATATCAAACTCATCATAAATACCTTATCTTTTGAGACAAATCTATAAAGTGTTTCCTGCGAATATTCTTAGGTATGTCTTACGAAAATGCATTAATTTTCGTAACATTTGAATGGCAAGCACTATGAATGACATTTATTAATTTGACGTTTCTCACGATCGGGCGATATTTACTTTGGATATAAGTTTGGATATTAATATTACTTAAATGCGTACATACATTTTACAATGCTTTATATCTATGCCTATGTAATGTCATGTTTGTATACTTTTATTACTTATATATTTTGCCCAAAAAATTTTAGTTTTAGTAATGACTAATGGTGTTAGACTGGCTATTTTGCTAACTAAAATATTTATTTTCAGAGTAAAGTGGTCTACAGTCCGAACTTCTATTCTACTCACAAATAACTACGTATCGTATTCTTCAATGTCGTATCCTCATGGCTGAGATCGACCGATGTTATCGTTAAATGAAATTAAATATTATACATACAGACGAATTGAGAATTGAGAGAAAAGGGGGAGAACCTATTTTGAAGTCGGTTAAAAACTACAGTCGGTGGAAACCACTCCTTCTTTTTCAATAACAGAGCATAGTGCGACATTTCTATCAATGTCAAGTTAAAGAATAACATTTATTAATTTCGTAGCACTACACATGTAAATACACGCATCCAGCGAAAGCACTACTTAGAAGATATTTTTAAGAGTTTTGGATATATGAATACGATAGATATAGTTAAAACATTGAACGTTAAGCATTATTACGCATAATGCGGAATTGTTCTATGATTGAAACACTAGGACTATTTGACTACAGACTGCCCTGTCTTTTATCAGTTTTATCGATTCCTTGTTCCCTTCCCTAGCCATATACGGTACCAGTAACACGAAGTGACTCAAAGTGGGGAGCGTCGGTGTAGTGCACCCCTGCACGAAATTGGGCTTTATAGCAATGTTCCGGGTAGCACTGCATTGGCTATGGGCTGGCGGTACTCTTACCATCAGGAGTGCGTCCAGCTCGTCTCCCCTCTTCATATTATAAAAAAAAATAAGCCGAGAAATGAAGCATATGTAGACCATTGTAAATACCTCTTACTGGATCGTAAAACAGTTTGTTTATGCACGCAATCTTCAGTGTCACAATTCACTTACATCGACGAGTCATCGCAAATGTCAAGGCGACTTTTTGTTCGATGCTAGTAACCTATATCACTATATGTTGTAATCATAGAGTAATAACACCTAGAAACGCAATTAGAGTACGCAAAGTGAAGCCATTTCAAAGTAGACAATTTTGCCTACTTACATAGACTCGCTGCAGTTTTGTTTGACTTCACTTACCGCGCATCGTTTAGTCAGGAACTATCAATTCTTGTAACAAATGTTAAATGATCTCAATTTCAGAAGTCTTTATTTGCTGCAAAACTCTTGGGAACGTTCCTTAAAAGTATGATAAAGATTAATTATTGACTAGACTAGTAAGACTAGTTAGATAGACGAGTTCTAATATTCTCATAATTTTTATAACTCATCGAAATGGATAAATAATATAATTTACACTATCGATTCAGTAAAATTCACATTTGTTTAATAGTACGAATTCATAGTTCTGACGAAGATTTTTTTGACCACACAATAATATCGTGTATCAAGTGTTACCAGGAAAAACAATTCAATTAAAATTTTAGAAGAATTCCCATACTAATACATATAGTTGTCAGCCTAATTTAATGAATACAGATAAAACGTACTTGCACGTCTAAACTGGTGTCACCGCTTTCATCTGTTAGTTTATACGATTTTAAATGAATTAACGTGTTCTTAATTATGAACTGGTTTCCGTACGTTCACCCTAAAAGTGCACCCTATTTAAGAAATTGTCTTTGCACCATTAAAATTATTATTTAATTAGTATCCACCAAAATGAGTGAAAACAGAGACGTCTGGAGGAAAAAAGTGATACCAACCTTCATTGATAACCACGAAGAAGAAAAGATTTGACATCTACAAGAATAAGAAACTTTTAAGTCCCTTTTTACATTGACTATTTGACTTTTGTTAACTCCATCTCTCTTTACAAGGTACTAACCATCTCTATTAATAATAATGCATTAATGTAAATTAAAGGCTACAATTATGTAATGGTAATGTCACTACTATATTTATTGAAAAGCTTCATTTAATTCAATCAAAGATTTAGCAAGAGTTACCATCTGTACTTGCTCGTAGACTTACGTATATATGTTAGTAAAATCCCAAGTACCTTATACTTATTATAAGGTACTTGGGATTTTACGGTAAGGTATTACATAGTTACAACAAAACATAATTTTAAAAGGCCGGCAACACACTCGTGACAACGCGAGTGCTCATGGGCGGCGCTGATCACTTAACATCAGGTGACGCGCTTGCTCGTTTGCCCCCTATTATATAAAAAAAAAAAAAAAAAAAAATAATAATAACATTAGTCACCTAACGATGTCCGAGCAGGTGCCGTCATTAACCTTATTAAACAAACCATTATTTTTTTGCATACATTATATCAAGAGAGTCGTGATTACACGGTTTTTGTTATATCATAGCGGTTTCAATAAAGCCTTGTTGATTTTCCAAAGAGCTTCAACGTATAAAAGACTTGTTATATGTATATATATGTATGGTATACTTAATTGAATAAAATTATTCTGCGTAATATTTCATAAAGGCGCGGATTATCTAAATAATCAATTACAAATTCAAAAACAATAAAGTTTGTTAAAATACATTTTATTGATTTCAATAATAAGGAGTATATATTATATCATACAATCAATACTACTACATATTCTTAAGATTTAGTGAAATAACGAAGCAAATAATCGCGCATCATATGAACATGTTAACAATTCGCGAAACTACAAATTGATTCTTTTGACCTCGTCGAGACCCTGACATGAATGCATTTTAAACATTTGCACCTATTCTTTAACCTTATAAATGAATTAATTAATTTAAATGTTTCCCAAAATGGAGTTTCGACGTTTCGATAGTACATTCATAATTTTGCAATCAATGAACGTTGATCATATTCGGTAAAGATACAATATTAACTTGCAATGCGGTTGCAATAAAAACATACAGTTATAAAATCAGAAATTTCGTGAATTTGAGTCTTAAGGTATGTTAAAGGTACAATTTGTATGCAACAGCTCCTGAGACAAAATAAAATATTTATTATACCTATTGAATTTTCTACTTTGTTTTTACTTTGTGACATGTTTCTTGAGAATTTCTATTGTATTTCCTACCAACAAAACTTGGAAGATATTAAATATATCTGCTCATTCAATGTACATATTTTTAATTAATAGATATTTTAGACATACATCTAATGACGTATCTAATTAAAATTATTTTCAAACAACATGCTCTTTAATACGAGACTAAAATACATATGTTAAGAAAATCGTAAGAACATAAAATAAGACGCCTATATCCCATACAGTAATAATTGTTTTTATTACTTTGGACGAAGTGAAATCCGATACAAGACATATTACGATTATCTTTTTACTAGCATTTTAATGGAACGCTAAATTAGTGTTGACGGCTAAAATATTGCAAACCTGCAATCGCTGCAATGGTATTTTAAGTGAATAATCTATTTTATTGTTAACTAGGGAGGTAAAGGTAATTCTTTTATATTACATTCATACATCGGAAGTTTTTAGTCATGAAAATTAACGTAAATTCTAAGCATCTGTAACTTTATTTCGAAAAAAAAAAGGTTTTGTAAATTAGTTTCGACTCTCTTTAGTTTACAGGGAGGTCCTTTAAAAGTTGGCATATACTCTCTATAGCTAACTAGAGGCCCATCCCTGCTTTGTACGGGTAGACATAATTTACACAGATATTAAATTTCTAAATAAAGCCTATGTTGCTCAGTGATAATGTAGCTTTCTAATAAAAAAAAATTAAAAAATCAGTCCAGAACTTTTTGAGTTAATTCGTTACATACAAAAATACAAACCTCATTTTAATAGTAGTGTAGATTATTTATAACACTATACTTATTTCGTAATAAATAAGTTTGTCTTTGTCTTAATAAATGTCGCAAGCGAAAATAATTCACACCGGTACTTAAATTGAAAATCCAGACTGCAATATAAAGTTGGCACACTGTATCATTACCTAACAGTTTTATGAATGAAATTTTACATTAGCCGTATAAGGCTGGGCCTAGAGCGTTTAGGGTTGTCAACTTTGCGAAAAAATGCAATTAATATAGTTTTGTCATGAAAAGGTGAAGTTTGTTTACGTTTGAAGGGCAAATTCAATTTAAGACCTATGTAGTTAATTGATTTTAAAAAACTTGTGTATAGGAGATTTATAATTGATTGCAATAGTCTATATGTAAAACGTTTTAAATTGTTATGCCCTCGTTGGCCATTAAATAAACCTCTCAAGAGAAACTTCGTTATAACAAGTTCCTATTAAATAAACTTTAGTTCATACATATAGCACTATCTCATAGAAACGTCATACATATCTATATCCGGTATATACTTCTAGTAACTTTTGAAGTTTAGCAAAGTTAATCTAACAATTCAGATAAAACATTTATTTTGACAGCCCTAGCCAGTGAGGTGACAGATATTACGGAAGGTTCGAAGGTTTCCGCGGGGGTGCGGAAGGCGCGGGGGGAAGGTATTGCACAAGAGCCAGTGCGCCAGTGAATGGAGCGAGTGGGCGAGCTATGAATGAACGGCGTTTATACAACACGCGTGTCACTGATATTGGCATAAATTAGTAAACAAAATAAGAAAGACAATTACTATATTCCATTTAAATAGTTACCTATCTGAAAATCACTATTTATTATACATATTATATATATTACTCTTTCGCTAGGCCTTTGCTACAAATTCTTACACGTATCTTGAAAACTCTTCCTAAAATCTCGCTATAATATTCAACCTGGCAACCCTATCTAGTCAGGTGACAGATATGGAAGGTTTGAAGGTTCCCGCGGGGTGCGGTAAAACGCGGGGGGGTATTGCACAAGAGCCAGTGCGCCAGTGAATGGAGCGAGTGGGCGAGCCATGAATGAACGGCGTTCGTAGTACGCGCGTGTCACGGCCGGATGAAATCGGTGGCACAGTGACATGAATGGAAGCTTTAAGAATATTTTAACTAGTTTTCAAATTTCAATGCGAAAGTAACTGTTTCTATGTTATTCTGAATAGACTACCGTTTGAGCATCTGGCTGGTGTTATGCTATTATGGAACGTGCTCGCTTAAACTTACTCTTGACTGCCTTACTCAATTTGAAGATAGTTTGAAAACACCTGGAAGTACCCTATTACTAACCAAACAATGTAATTTAGCTATTCGTATAAAATATGTTGGATTGAAGCTTTTCGATAGTTCGTTAATCGTTAGTGAACATTATTCTTTTGGCGCTTAGGTTGATTGATGTTTGTAGTTTGGTATTTAATAAAGAGATACTGCATTTAGAAAGTCATATACCTGTATCATTTTAAAGTTCTCGATTTGACTAAACATAATATTATCAAACATGTAGATGTTAGGTAATATATTCAATCTAAATAAAAGTCATAAATTTAGCATTACATTTTAAAACCACGCATTCTTGTCTAGCCATTATTATTGCTATATCTGAAGACTAAAATATATGTTCAAAATAAACCATTATTATATTAACTAAACAATAGTAGCAGAATAACAAATTACTCATGAATTATGTACATATACAATTACTCCATTTACAAAGCGTATAATAGAAACAAGTTAAAAATAAACGAAATGAATGAAACTATAATTAGTTACGAAAATAATAAAGTCGAGACAGAAATATCCATAGTATTATATATTCAGAATGTCTATAAATAGCTAACTATTTGTCTAAATATCGACTGAATTTGAAAGGAAATTTGTAATTGCTACCGTTGACGGCTGCGGTCAGCCTTCGTACAAATTTAGCTATGACGTTAGTATTGGTATTTAAAGGTTTGGGCACATACGTTAGTTCGATAACGGTGCGAAAAACGCGAATAATGATTATCTTAATTGATGTAATAACAAAGTCTTACAAGACTAGATCTAACATAAACCAATATACACAGAAGTATAGGTTTCAAGACAACTTTAATGAAACAATCTTGAGTTTTCTTATTAGGCTTGATTTTTTTTCTTGCACTGAGATGCGCCTACAAAATTCTTGACTTATCTTTTCTTCCCTTGCGGTATTAAATTTCAGTACTTTCTGAACATTTTGCCTACAAAACCTGTCTTTCGTAATTCAACTGTTCTGTGATTAAACTTTCTTCTTTCATTCTCACTTATATTATGTTACACGTGTCTTGATCAACCTGAACATTTCTTTAAATGTCAAATACTACTATAAGGAAAACGGAAAGGGAACTTCATCTTACCCTAAGTTGAAAAAAAAAGTCTACGTCCAGAGATGATCAAAGTAGGCTTTGTTGTTTGCCTAAGAATATAAGCTGATAAGATTTCATGCAGCAATTTAAAAATAAACCTTTTGCATGCTGCATAAAATGCGGCTGACATGCTCCAAATGGTCAAAAACACCATCTTATGTTTATGTAGTAACAGCGTTATTAAGCTCTTTTTTGAGTGATGATATCCTTGGCCCTTGAGGATAGGACCATGGACTTATACCGACCAGGACCACAATGTTCGATCTTAACAAAGCGGATAGTGGTCACGGTCTTCGCAGACTCTTTCATTATAACCATTTTTATGTCTGAAATTAAGTAAATTGTTTTGTTTATATCTCAAGCTACGCGTTGCAAACATGCTACATGTGTTACAACCCTAAATCCATATTTGGTAATGACTGCATTGTTTATGTAATCGATCTTATCTTTATGAATTAAATCCATCTTGGGCATTCTTGAACAAGTCCCTAATTAGCAGCGAACTTTCACTTGTAAATGAAACGGCATTGGTAAAACAGTATTTTTAGTAATTAAAAAAAAATGACTTTTTTTTAATTTTGATTATTTAATCAACGGTAATTGCGTATTACGGTAACGTTTTAATTATGGTACATGAACATTTTATTTCCTTCTACTGCTTCTGCGACTTTTCTGTGTATAATTTCCTTCAATATATATATTTTTTTAATTCATTCGACATTTTACTAACCAAACATACGGAAATTCGTTCTCAAAAATTAAATTTTAAACGAATTACAAATATCTAATAATAAATAACTAAAACCAATTCTCTCGCGTACCTTCTGTTTTACGATGAAAATATCCAACGGGAATCTTAAGCATTCTCAATCTAGGTGCAGTTTAATGCCTAGTAATAAATGAAGTTATTTCACTGACGTCTCTATAAAAGCAATAAAGCCTTGTTATCGGAGCATGCTTGTGCATAATTGATGCTTAACTGCAATTAGCTCATGTTAACTTTTAAGTACCAACTTATTCATACTTTTCTTAACTTAACTTAACTATGAAATTTCGATTGAAGCTTCTGCCATAGATCGTAACCTCTATACTATCGTGTAGGAGGCGTAGGCGCCCGGAAGGAAAACTTGCAACAAATGTTCTCTAACTTAAGCAATATAGCCTTTAAATAAACATCATTGACTTGGTTTAATGAATGATGCCAAATATTTTTTCTCGTAAATTTGAAACCAATATTGAACTATTTTTAATCTGTAGAATTACATAGTCTATGTCAATTCTTGAGCAAAAATGTCTTGAATAAAGAAGGTTTAATAAAAAATGACTACCTAGTACTAATGTTTGCTTTAAATGTACGTGCAAATCTTTGGAACTACTGCTTCTAAAAGATTTCACGAGATTTCACGTGCTCAGGTGAAATACATAATCCTGGTTTGTCTATTACAGTGCAGAATTCAGCTCAGTGCCGCAAATTGTCGCATTATGCCGAAGCTAATAGAAACGTGTTAAATTAGTTTGCAAATCCACCAGTAGAGTGCGCCAAGTCCGGCGTTGCTGTAATTGGAACATTCAGCGTCAAGCATTCTGTCACGGAAAGCGCTTTTCTGCTGTAATAGAAAAACCAGGAATATGAAGCGCCCAGTTACGATATTAAAATGCAGTTTGAACGTAGGCACTGAATATAATATTTTTGCGTAATAAGGGTCTCAGACTCAATCTGTAGAAATACACGGTTTTAATCAATTCTATAACATTATGCTTATAGATTATGCTATATATGCATTATGCTGATAGACTATAGAGTACAATAGAGTATGCAATTTTTCTATAACTAAATTCTGACCTCCAAAGCTAGGCGTGGGCGGCGTGGGCGTCCGGAAGCAGCGGATTGCGATCTCTAACGTAAATCAAAGATTGGACTGAGATTGGAGACACAAAATGAGCTTCATTTAAGCCATATGTCATGCGTTTCAATATCTATAAGATGTAATATATTTTTTATATAACTAAAAAATTTCATTAAATATTTTTTTAATTCGTTACTTCTAACGTTGAGATAGCTCTTCTATTTTTAACTTTACTTCAAGTAGGCACAAGTACTTAAAATTAGGTAACGTAATTAAATTTAAATTATAGGTAGGTAACGACAAATAAACTTTAAGTTAAATGTCAATTTTTAATTGCCATGAGTCATGTCATAACTTTAATTTATTTATATGCTTGTTTGACATAATCTATTGTAATATTAAAACATATAAAAAATTGTAAGGTGTTATCTCGGGATCTACTCAAGCGATTTTAAAAACTCTTTCACCAATAGAGATTCACAATATTATTGTTGAGTGTCACAGGCTATATAAAAAACCGAAGAGGATAATTAACATTATGCCCAACAAAGTGGGAACGGGTCAGCTAGTTTTTTATATGTCTGATAGACTAGATATAATTTGAATTAAATAAGTCGTTGTTTTATTAACATTATTAAAAATATTTACAGAATAAAGTGAATTCATCATGAAAATAATACGTATGTATAATGTTATTTTATTTTTCGTAATTATATAGGTATTGATAGAAAATATTTCTTGCCGCTTATAATGTCTCGAGTGAACTAAAGATTAGAAATCCAAAAATAACTTGCGAACGGCTCTTAAGAATAATTAGTTCGTTATAAAAATATTTATTTTGCGAATTTAATTGAGTTGGTTTGTTTGTAAAATAGCACTAATGATTATGCCTACGCCTCAAAACATGTACAGAAATAGAATGTATATCATTACTCGATGCAAATAGAACCTCCAATCTTATTTATTTATTTTGAAGTCTAAATTAACAATCGTGGTCGTATTTTATGACGTCTAGTTAGAAGATATATACAAGATTTGGTAAAACCTTACTATATTTAAAAAAGCATATACACAGTCGAATCGACATACCTCCTCCTTTTTTGAAGTCGGTTAAAAAAAATAAAACTCGATTCATTTAGACACTTTTGTAGGTAAACCTCAGAAAAAAATGTTTAAGACGCTAGTGACTTTAATATTACCTCTCTATTAAAAGAAGGATATATTTTAAACAAATAAATTCCATGAGTACGTACTAACCCAACACTCACAGCATTCGGGACTGTTAAATTTACAATTCTTTTAAATTGTTATATGTAGGTACATCGTGATCCTGCCGGGGAAGTTCGACCTGATTGCGAAAGCGACCTCCGACCCCGACACAAAGGCCAAAATATCGAAAGAAAGGGTTTTAGTGGTATTCCTAGGTATTTAGGGTATTCCTACCGTGGGGCTTCGTCGCAACTAACATCTTCGTGGCGGGCATGCGTAAAGTCATTTCCCTCTTAAAAAAAATGGTACATCATGATATGGAATCGATGTATTAGATTATTCCGTAAACTTATATTTATATGGTTGTGATATGTTTGGAAAGTAATTCACAATCCTATAGGCTTTTTAAAGACGTGGGCAGAAGCGTAGTTAATAAACCCATAAAAGTTCTAAAACAAGGTTTACAAATAAGAGGCAATGGCTGTATCTGGTCCCCATTAATACCCTTGTCCGTGATAGCCTATCGCTTGATAACAGACCTCCGTGTTATGGTCCGATACAACGGTTACTTGATACAACATTGTGTTTTAGTAGATGTTAAGCATATAATGCTTGTATATTAAAATAATAGGTCAGGAAAAAATCTTTTCGCATATAGTATGTTTGACCTTCTAATTAATTGTCTATGGCCGGAATTAATCAACAGAAAGGGTGAAAATTAATCAAAAGAACCCTATGGAAACGCTAAAACCCACACATCTTTAACTATTTAATAAAAATTATAAGTTTCGGTTTCTGCACAATTAGGCAGCAGCAGGTCTACATGTCGAGAGGGCTGCCAAGACTACTTGTCGCAGTTTTTAGATCAGAAGCACGAAAATTTTAATAGCAATAGAACCACGTCCCTATCTACATGATGACAAACAGTTATCCGACAAGATGGCACGTACGTATTTCAGTCAATTGTAAATTAACATTATAAAAAAAACCATTTGAATTTTTTATTAAATGCGAAGAAACTTTTTCCCCGACACAGTATTTACACACTAGGGATATACTTTTTACACCATACTAGTAGTATTTAAAAACACGAACATTCTTTGGCATCGCTGTATTTTTTTGGTGGATATGACGGACATCTAATCAGTATAACCCCACTGTGTTCTATCTTATCAAAGCGGGTAATAATTTCTTTTAAATAAATAAATAAATAAATCGGGATTTGGTTCAGTACACACCTATAAATATCTACAACACTACAGCTTAAACCACCTTGCCTTAGAATAATCGTTTTATACATAACATGTTAGTAAAGTACCAACGATATATTATAGTAACTAAACCAAACCAAACTCAAGTCGGAAACCGAAATTACTTAAAATTCATTGACGCCGGATCATTCACGTTCTCTAACCATTGACTTGTTTTAATTAATGTCGCTTCATCTACATTAAGCCTTTAGCATTTCCAAATTCCGAGTGATATGGAAACCTGATTTTTTATCACAGCAAGCCGTAAATATAACTCGTTTGGCGTGTGCCGGAAACTCTTATTAGTTATTAGGTACCTCTTTATTGATGATTTTCACCTGCACCTAGTTTTTATTTGCATAGTTGATCGTTTAACGGTAAAATGTTTTCTGTTGTTAGTTCGAGCTATTACTGTTTTTAACTTAGACTTCTTCTTAGAATCTAGCTTTGTAAAGAGCTTATAAAAATCGACTACCAATTGTTCTGCAACCGAATAGGTACTTGCTTTTGCTATGAAATAAAATGTTACAAAGATGGTATTAGACTGAATTGGGCCGGTTCGCCGGGGTGAAAACCAGCGTCAAGCAATGATATCTCATCAGAGATATCTTTGCGTCTCCCTTATCGGGTGATAAGGGAGGGATAATAGGTTAAGGAGGGTTCCATTTCCCTATTCTTTATTATCGAATAATAACAATTAGAACCGCAATATGAGCACGGAAAGTGAAGCCAATTCAAAGTAGACAATTTTGTCTTTATAGAAACTTACATAGATCTTTGCCCTAGTGCATCGCATCAAAATTTGTATGTTTTTCGTAGATTTCATTTTTCCACATTTATAGGGTAAATTTCTAATATAATTAGCTTTAACATTATCCGTGAGCTTGTGTGCATGTCATCGAGTTAAAGTAATCGTAGGTACATAACATAACGAACATTTCACACATTTCATCTGTTGTAGTTTTGGCTTCAATTATGGCGAAGCTTAACAATTAAGGGAATAGTCCCTTAATTTTTATGGATTCATTTTGTGATTATTTTCTTGCTATAGCTAGTTAGCCGAATAACTGTAACAAAATTCCTTTAAAACACAAGGAAATCTCGTCTCATATTCATTAATGGTGACATCGATCATCAATTATAAATTACCATAGCTGTCTCGTTAAGGGCTTGCACCGTTACGTCTAGTTTTGATTAAACTAGGCTTCGCCCGCGGCGTTGATGATGTAAACGAATTTTTACTTGAATCATAATTAGTCTATATTTCTTACATAGTTTTTATTGAGTTATTCTTTTATACAATATGCAACGAACTGGTGTGGTGGGTAATAAAAGATGGAAGATGCGGTATTCTCTGATTTCATTGTGTTTTATTTTAATTCTCCTTATATATGTTTATAAAGAAATAAATAGGTAATAATTATTACGAGTTTTTTTGTACCTTAAATAAGTAGATAATACGCTCTTTTCTTGGAGAATACATCGTGTTTTCAGAAACAAAATACAATCGATTATACAAGTGAGCTGTGTCAATCAGATTTGACCAGCAAATTGTAGCATTAATAAGGCTAAAAATACCTTTAATATAATGTAAACAATGACTAATACTGATAGTAAATGTTCTGAGAAGGTAACTCACATAATGAATGAGTTGCTAAACCGCAGATTTTGTATTAATCATTTATTTTATACTTTAATTAGTGCCAGGATTTTTTATAACATGAGATCATAGTATTGTGGCGCTTCCTGTGTTCAAATTATAGATAAGTAGTTTATAAGTTTTTATACTGTCAATATCTATAAATTGCCAGATGGAAATATATTTTTATGTTTCTAGTAATTGAGCTTTTGCTAACCTTCCATGAATCAATCTAATAATAATAATAAAGATATAAATAGAAGCATATTTTTCAAAATCGGTGTAATGGATACAGATACTAGTCTCTACAAACTCATAAACTTTATCTAGACATATTATAGACAAACGAAATCAGACAAACAAATATTAAGCAAATAGGTACTTTTTATATAATTACCAACCTAAAAAACATAAAAAGATGTTATTTAAAACTTTCATGTGTCTAGACGAAAGTTCATTCATTGCTTCAAAGAATAGAAAATGAAATATAAATAAATTATAAATATAAATTAGTGTCACTGCGTAGGTGGAGTCGCGTGCGCAGCCTACGCGATAAATAGGCATTATTTTTCAACAGTGTCGAAATTGATGCCTGACTGCTTTGCTTCATTACAAGATTACTAGGAAGTTTAATTGGTAAGAAATAATTATTTGCTACCTGATATAGTATAGATTCCTATATTTTTTGTTTATTTCTTAACGTAAGATAACTCACTAATTTTGTAGGAAAAAAATGCACTGTATATTAGTTGTATTAGTTAAGTATATTCAAGTAATGTACATTGTAACGCACAAAAAATAAACAATTTAATATCAGCGCCATCTATCAGTTAATTCAGTTAACGTCGTAATATCACCAAACTTAAATTAATTATAGCGCCATCTAGTATTGGACTCGAAATTGTGTCGAAGCAACAGGTCCACATAAGTTCTTGCCTCGTAACCAATTAGCTAGTGCAAAACGACTTCGTGAAGATGGCACTGTAGGCAAAAAATTATTCCCATCCGATTGTTCGTATAACAAAGACATGTAGCGATGCGGACCGGTACCGCGAGGTGGCGTTGGTGATTTATATCCTGAGAATTATAAAATATTACTAACCAAATATTAATTATAAAGAAAAATAACCAGACTCGAATATTACCTCGGTAGTCTATTCCAACAGTTTTGATACTTTCTTTCGCTTTTAAAGCAAGACCCTGAAATATTTAAAAATAAGAATTTACATCATCAACACTTTTATAAAAGCAAAACAAGAAACCTCTCTAGTAAATGAATTATCAATACTTACTGGTATGTTAGACTTTAACATGTGTAGGAAAAATTCACCTTCTAATTGAGGTGGAGCATCTGGGTCTACCATAATAATGGTGTAAAACTTTTTCTGCAAAAAAGTCCTTAGTACAAAATTTGAGTCTTTTTATTATGTTTTTTAATTAAGCCTATAAAATTATGTTATTCAAAATAAATTCCATATCCTAATTTAAATTCCAAATTTACAAGAAATAGTCGTGATTTTTTTATGCAAAACAAAAATCTATCGCTAAAAATGTTTTCATAGCAACATACCGAATCCGCTAAAGGGTATTGAAATAGCGGCTCTTCTATAAATACTTGCTTCGGCAGAAGAACATCGCAATTATGGTCATTGACCATAGTGCCACCTACGCTGGTCACATTCAGCCCAGTAAGTCTTTCACAACCTTCTAGAAGACTCTTTATGTCAACTACAGCGCATGGCGGTTGAGTGGCATAAACTGCTTTAAGTATTAATAGAATATAAATTCCTAACATGGTTTTAGAGTGAACGCTAAATAAGGAATGTTTAGGCTTAAATACAAACTTGTTTACATCTGTGCCTTTGTTATTGAAACTAACATATTGCTATCGATTCGTTGAGCTTATAACTTGCATAACAAATCATGTACTTGTAGGAAAAAATCTTGGTAAACTATGCGTGTAAAAATGTTTACAGTTTTAGTAGAAAAGTTGAGAACTACTTATGACGCATGCATATGTTTAATATGCAATAATTGTAATCTAATTTTACTACTTCTCAATTCTATTTTACATAGCTATTAATTAATACTCGTGTAAGCTTTGTTGCCAAAATAGAGATGATATTATCTAACATTTAATGTTCACGTTAATCAGTTTCTATAGAATTAATAAAATAAATTTCTATAATACTTTTAAAACCAGCTTACTTATATGAAAACCAAAAATTCTATATGAAATGTTGTTTATTACCTATACTCAGATTTTTTTTACAAATTGGCAGCTCGTATTTTGTCATTTTAATCAACCACGTGAGCGTTGATAAACAGTGTAATTTTGATAAAGATATCCTTCCTAAAGTATTACCATTATTATATTTGTAAACCTTAAGGTAATGTATGACTTTTTAACCCAGAATTAACATTAAAATTATAATGAAACCAAAGAGACAGCCCGATGAACCGTTGGTACGTCGTTTAAAAGGTAAATCGATGAAATTAGAAGTAGCAAAACGAATCCGCTGTGCCAGTCTTTGGTGCCAAAATCACAGGAGTCTTTTATGCGACCCCAATGTACGATCGCACGTAAAGTTTACCATTTACAAGATGGTTGTTAGACCGATTTTGACGTATGGCTGCGAACTATGGACTCTTACGAAATACTGCGAAAAGAGACTCTTACATTTCGAGATTTACACCCTTGTAAAAATTTATAAGTCGAAACATTGGTATTGTAATTTAAATAGGATTCGGCCACATATAAATTATATTTATAACAAATATAGGTGTGATGATATTGTCAATTACATACGCAGTGAGCGTTTGGAATGGAGTCAACTTCTGCAATGTGAAGAAACAGCCCAACGAAGGTTGAAGAGTAAAAATAATTGCGACCTTCGGTGGATTGATCTTTGAATTTGGATTATGAATGACAATTAAACAACTTCATGATTTCAAGCGTTTTACTTATTATTTTAAAACGTAACTTACGTACGAACAAATATTTTATGTGAATATTACCACGGTACCTACTAATGATTCGTCAAAGTAATTCATAGAGATTCTAGATAATATTAGACGCATTCAGAGCTAAAATTTAAAAATTCTTAGTAATTGTTAAGTTAACTTTTAAGATCTTTCATGAGATCTCTTAAAATAGAGAACAAAATCTTTATAACTCTTTCTATTGCTTCTACAAATAATTTTACGGAGAAAGTTAGGTGGTGTTCCTGTTGCTCGCATCCATCTGATTTCTTGTATTTTTATGTACTTGCCAATGTTTATGTCCGTAAAATATCGACTTGATTTTCCTAATATTCTTTTCAGAGCATATGACTCCAATTTTACCATGTCTCGTGTACTGTGATTTTCAAACCACTTAAACATTAAGAGAGGCCATAATAATATTTTATAGGATAAAATTTTGCCGGCTGCATTTAATCGTAACTTGGATAAATTTTTAACTCTGTTCCGCCAACAAATCCGAAAATCTCTGGGTATCATTTACAAACCACGCCGGATTGGTTTCAATAATATTTTTGAATGATAATTTCATATTATATAATTAATTGTAGTGCCAAATTTGATAACTCCCGTCATAGATACTAAATATATTTTTCTTAAATTTGTCGGAATAACGTTTTTTTATAACAATAATTCTTTTTCACATATGTTTTTATGTAGTCTATAAATATTAAGGTTCTATATTCCCTTCAATCAATTGCGCAGTTGCGATTGCTCCAAGATTCGTCTAGGTTTTTCGTAAAGTTCACTATCACTTTACGAAGGGCAGAAAGAAATGAAGTGAAGTGTAAAAATAATAAATAAGATATGACCTAAAGGTCTTTGTTACCAGGTCATTAAATTAATTAAAAAAAAAAATTGCGCAGTTGCACAGTGCACTGTCAAGTGTCAATTGTCAAAGTGCCAAATAATTGGGTTAATGTTTTGGAAATTTTGTTATTCCATTCTGCGATATTTTTTGAACTTCAGTCTATTATGATTTGTATAACAAAGATTCTAATGCTTTCTTATAATTGTTGACAGAAGTCTGCAATACTAACATGGAATCACATCCTTTGAATTTGGTGGGTTTTAAAAAGATACGCAATAATTTATTTTGAAGAAGTGTATATTTAATATTATACTTTTGTTTTAGGCTCATCATCAACACAGACGGGCTGAATCTCATTTAAAAAATAACCGATATGATGAAGCTATGCAGTGCCATCACAACGCTGCTGAATTGCTCTTGGACGCTATGAAATCGACTTCATCGTCAGTAGCTTTAGAATCAATAACGTTGCAGCACAGCTACCATTTAAAACAAAAAGATTTAATTCAAAGTAAAAAGGAGCAATATTTACGAGTGAAGAAGGCTATAGACACCATGAAGAACCTTAGCAAAGATCCCAATATTAATAATGTTAAAGTAAGTGACGCGTCGAAGTTACAAGTAGCCATATATAGAAATATCAACGAATCAGAAAACTTACTGAGTAAGTTATCAATTAATGATATTAAAAACGACACAGCTGAGCCTAAAGATGTAATAGATGGAAAGAAAATAGAAAAGTCAGAGCATGAGGTGGTCGAGGAATTGCAAATATTAAGTCAAAATCTGCAATCACTTGTTGAACAATTAGTGTTACAGGTGGAAGTTTTGAAAGATGAAAATTCTACTTTAAAAGAGAGGGTGAATTTTCTGGAGAAGGAGAGAATTAAATACCTTAATATTTCTCAAGAAGAGAGTGTACCACCATTGAATATGTTAAATAAGGACTTTGGCTAAATAAAATAAATTGATAGGTAAACTATCTAAATATATTATAAT
The DNA here is from genome assembly GCA_026213755.1 of Eurema hecabe. Lineage (NCBI taxonomy): Eukaryota > Metazoa > Arthropoda > Insecta > Lepidoptera > Pieridae > Terias > Terias hecabe. Next base: position 8,440,407 of record JADANM010006502.1, read on the forward strand.
CCAGTTTATGTAAAATACATAATGTAATAATAAAGTATTGTAATTGTTTACTTGTAATTCTTTTTATTTATATTTTATGTACCTATATTCTTTTATTTTTCTATACCTATATTATTTTTCTATGGATGGCTTTGCTTCAGGAAAACCACACGTATTTTCAAATTAAACAATTTTTATTCCTTTTATTGTTTGTATTTCTCACAACATATCATTTATGTCTTATTACACCTCATCTAAATAAGGGGTTGGGGATTAAATAAAAGTATAGCTGTGATTTTTAAAGTGTATTACATACAGTTTTACATAAAAATAAAATCTTACTCTTATATTATGAAATGTAAAAATAATTTCCCAATTGGCTAACTACACATAACTAGGTATACTTATCATAACAATGTACAATTTAACAAATAGGTTATGTAATAATTAATGATAACAAGATTATATTTTTGGTAACACAACATATACACCAAAATTTCCTATGTAATACATCAATTTCTAAATTTTAAATAAACCTTTTATTTCGAGTTTAATATTCAGATCACTCTCAATGAACACTTTTGAAGGGGCTTGAACCAATGGCTATATATTGATAGATATAAATATTGGAATAATTTTAAGCAATCTTGCCAGATAAATATTTATGCCCTAAAAACTTAAGTTTAACAAAAAAATCACTTATGTGACTACAATTCCTTTTGTTTTACACAACAATTAAAGCTTTTTATTGCCGTGGATTTTAAAAACATTTGTGACAAACAAACAACAAATTCTGCATATGAATTAATATGTATATCAAAAACAAAACTTTTTACCTGTTACACCAAAATGACAATTTAGGCAATAGGATCAACAAATTTTACATAATCCGAAAATTTAGAATGGTACAATATAGATACAAAAGTGTTAAAGTAAACATTTTAAGATAATATTCGACCAATATACTGTTCGGTTGTAAATTATAATAATAAGTAATACATAAACAAAAATATTATAAGCTAATCAAATTAATCTTGAATTAAACCTATTTTAAAACTAAAAGTTAATGTACTGTCCTTTCGGATCAAAATACTTTAAGTTTCAACTAAAAATACTAAATATTGTTTTTATGTATGAAAGAAACATAACATTCCATACATACTAACCAATCTTATACTTAGGCACATACATATATTTATATTGTTTTTTATGTTATATTTGGTACAGATAATAGAATCATTATAAACTGTTATTGAAATGTCACCAAGCAAAGCCGCCAAAATAGAATTTTATTTAATGAGTAATTTCACAACCAGTATCAAATATCTTGCTATTAAACCATATTTCGTAAGTTCGATTAATTTAACAACATTTAAACATTTGATATGCTTATACAATATTAGGATTTCCCAAAAGAATTCATATTGAAAGCGGCTAAATGGTTTAAAATATTTGAGTTTCTATTATCTAAGATTATATCACAATTCTTTGATTTAGTCTATGCTAAAAGGCTTTTTATTGCTACACATTACATTTAAAGGAGTTCTTTCAAACAGAAGCAAAGTAAAAAAATGAATACATGGACTATGCTCATAAATATACATAGTAAATTATATGAAAAAGGTATTGTTTTTAATAAAAATATAATTATCTTAAATGAGAAAACTTGTTATGATAATGTGTATAGTTTCGCTGTATAATATCACTATTTTACAAGTTCTTTCATACTGTAATTGTATGCTGATCTTTCGGTCAAGTAATTTTCTATGGCAACAATAGATAACAATAAAAATTGGTTATTTCAAAATCATAGATTTCTACACAGATTCTAAATCATAGATGACATACACAGATACAATAACACATTGCCATATTAAAAAAAAATATTTTTTAATATGGTAACAAGCAACTAAATATCAAATAGCTTATTATCATTAAGGTATTTAGGGGGTGTAGGGAGGAGGTGCAGGCAAAGCGGACAGATCATCAAATGGGAAATATTGTTGGGAGCCTATAACTGGTGGGGCATAGGGAGTTGTATAAGGGGTGTAATTAATGCTCGGAGTGTAAGGAGGGAGGGTGGGGACGGATGGAGTAGGGCCGACACTATGAGCCTCGTAGCCGTCCCAATCGTCTATTAAGGTACGTCTTTGTACATCCTCATCTGTGGATAGCGGTGCCCCCCACAAGTTGGCAGCCGAAGCCAGTAATGCCATACAGCCTGTAATGTTTTATTTAATAATTAATAGTCTGTATCATCAATTGTTTTTATTAACACAAGTAAATTCTTGTGGAATCGGTATCATAATTATTTATTAGTTGTTGAGATTTTTGTTCATAGAAAAATGTAATTGTTTCAGGAGATCAAATAAAATAAACACAAAATTATCATACTTTAGTCTTAGGAATTTACAAATCATAAAATTGTAAATAAGGATAAATATTCTAATTTAACTGTTTGGCTGTGTTTAATTTAGTTTTCCTTGTATAAAGAATATTGTTATTCTTTACATAGACTACTTAAAAGTCTAGCAAATAGACTTCTTGAAGAGGGTTTATTAACACCCAGACCCCAGAAAATTACAAATATATTATTCCGGTGTGGGGATCGAAACCGCGACCCTTCGCGCAGAAAGCATTTGTGCTACCACTGCGTCAAGCGGTCGTCAAGATGTTAAGACTCATCAGCCCAGTAACCATAGCTAGTATGTTAAAGCTATGACAAAAATTACCTGCTCCTGTTATAGTGTAAAATCCATATTCATAATCAACTTGTATCGTATTTGGGTCGCTACTATTGGTATTTCCCAAGACCACAGTAGTATAATAGCACACTCCGACTATGGCTATAACCCAGAATACACATATTATGCTTGGAACTGCATTCCTTCTTAGCATTTTAATTGCCTTGCTGTTAAGACTTGTTATGTTGATGAGGACTCCAATGCAGGAACATAGAAGTACCATAAAACATAAGAGAATCAAAATCCGCATCAGAGTAATAATCTCTTGGGTGGTGCATGGTGGTAGACCTGAAAATAGTAACATTTATATATAATAGTAGTTATATATATAAAAGTAGTAAAAAGTGTCATAATAAAGTATTAGATCATATAATTTCTCTCAATTTAAAATCCGCAACTCCATCCACATGGACTTTCATATAAGTTTTGTCTTCCCCCCACCTCCTTGTAACCTTTTTTTCAGTTAAAAAGTAGTTCTAGAAAAAAGTAGTAGGTCTTTTCACAGATAAACACAAAAACGGGGATTTTACATAAAAGTAATATAATACTATACAGTTATTGATAACAAAAAGATAATATAATATTTGAAAATGGGTGTGTGGGCCATATGGTTATAAATGTGAATGTGTTTTAAAATGTTCATGTTAATCTGAGCAGTTTTATTAAGATTGTATAGTAGATAATAATATTATCTTAATCTAATAAGCTACTAGGAGGTCTACCTCTTTGCAGCTTCTCCTGCCTAACCTACTAGGATTAAATAGGCTTAAGAAAGAAACCTGACACCAGTATCTAATCAAGGATGTAATATTGTGTTGTTGCTAAGAAAACGTACCAGGGACCGTTTTTCCTTACTGTCCCCTTTATTTCTTTAAAACGTCCTCAATATAAAAAAGTTAGCTATGCAACTGTTTTTTGGGCTGAGATTACTCAAACTAACCTATTGCTCAGTTGCTGCCCAACACATAAAAAATGAAGTAAGAACAAAAGAAGCAGCACCAAAACCAGTAATGTTTACAATGAATTTAAGTTATCGCCTAATATAGAAATACTAAATACATTAAACTGATTTTATTTGTGCATTCATTCTTAATAATTTACTGTAAGTTTGATTAAGACATTAATTACCATTAAAATCTGATCCACTCAAGATATCAAACTCATTATTCTGATGTATTGTAATGGGTGACTCTTCACCATCATCATCAAAGGTGAAGAATTGGGTAAGTGATAAACTCTGTGTACAGTGCAGTCCTTTAATTCTGAACCATGATGGCTGTACCAGCGCTGCACAAGTCAGTAAGAAGGTACAAGTGTTGAAAAATGCTGCTATTTTATTTAATTCCTTATCCTTGAATGGAAATGTTACTTTTAAGCCTGCAATAAAAAAAAATTTGGTTGAATAGACAATAGACCTTAAAAAGGACAAATATTATTCAATAGTTTGAATGGAAATCTAAGTTTTTTAACAAAAGCAGTCCAAATTTGTAATTAAAAGGACATGCCAATATTTTACATTTAATTTATATAGATCTTTGATAATACTCATTACTTTTACAATGCTTATTAGAAACAAGACCAGCAAAACTAGCATACAAGTTACTTTGTTTTCAAACACCATATGACTACTGAAATTCAGTCATCTGACCATGATTATAATTGATTTATGATTATCTTAGATTTTAACATTGTGAATTATTATTATATAATTCATTGATTTATAAATTAATCTATCATACATTGTAAATGAATTGAATGTCCAGTCATAACAAAAGAGTTAAGTCTATTATTAGATTTATATCCCCTAGGGGGAGACTTCACTCCATTATTGTGTAATAACTACTTAGATTTTTATATAAACAGCAATAATTAGATATTCCTAGCAATTACGTTGTCCTTATATGTTCGAAGTCTGCACGAAATTTAGTTGCGACTTTTCCTCATTGGTTCGCAAACTAATTAGCAATGATTAACCTTTTCACTAATGAAATCGTTATTTTCTAGCCTAACTTTTGGTTTTTTTGAAAGGTATTGAGCGCTGTGGGGATATATAAGTAAATTTGAACATTTGTTTAGAAAACATGGATGATCGTCATACCTCGAATCCAAGTTAAACAACCCATGACGAAGGGAACATGAGAAATGCGTAACAATTACACTTCCTACTTTAAAGCTTTATTTTCACACCAACTTATTTAAAACGAGCAACTTGAAGAAGTACCAAATACCAATCTTGATTTCGAGACTTTATTTATTTTTAATAAATCCACAAAATATCTCGACAGTCGACTTATTTTGAAGTCAATGTCAAAAAGTTACAGACAGTTTAATGATAGATAAGTCATGTGACAGTTTAGTATGTTACGTAGATAACTAAGATTTTGAAAAAATTGTCTATGATCATTATAATTTTTAAATAATTGAATAATAATCCACTTCCTTTTAGTAATTTTGAAGTTTAATATGTAATATTTAAACCGAGTAATATTTTTCAAAGTTGATTGACACAGTAAGAGCATAATATTCTGAATTTGTAAACAATTAATATATACTCCTTTGTTCAAATACATTTTGTGCTATAGTATAAGATTTTTCCTGATATAAGATCGGTAATTTGAAATCTTAATTTATGGAAAATTAACAGTTACAGAGATAGATGCTAATATATAGGTTATTCTATTTGTGTAGAAGATTAAGCTCTGTAACAAAAAAAACTTTTTAAAAAGGACGATATTCCTTTTTAAAGCTTTTTCGGGCTTTTCTAAATTAAAATGAAATAAACAAGTTCACTGTTTCAAGTAGACAAAGTCTAAATAAAAAACCAAGTAATCAAAAAACGTTTAATATCTAAAAATTCACTTTTAAACAATCACATTTATTTATGTACAGGAAATTAAATAACAATAGCTATATATTAATTATTTTTTGAATAAATACTTATTACTTACGTATTAAAATAGGAACATGAATGGAATAAACAAATTTGAGTGCCTTTAAAACATTGTTCAATATTACAATACCTTTATTTAAAAATAAAATATATCTTTCTAAAGTTTTTTTCCAAACTAACGTAAAAATAAGCGTACCGTCAGCAAAACTATTTACAAACAGCGACTTACGTTGCTGACTTACATTAAGACTAAAATAAAACACATTTCTTCCATAGTAATATTTTACAAATAACAATTCTCTGATAAAGTTCTACACAATATCGCAACTGTATCACAAAGTGTGTTCTTTCATATGAATGAACATTAA
>JADANM010006502.1:8462666-8475729 GCA_026213755.1 Eurema hecabe
AGTGTTATTCAAAATTATTGATTATATGCATATATATGTATATATATATATATTTTTTCTAGACACTGGCAGTTTCATGAAACTGAAACAAAAACCCATTTTGTTTATTTATTTATTTTATTTTATATATAATTATTTTTTTATATTCTTTATTTTACTTTTGTGTTATATAATTTTTTTTTTTAATTGCTACTTTATTTGTATATTTGTAGTGTTTATTTATTTTAAACATAAAATTATGTCATTAAACAATAGTACTCAAAGCATTAATGATATATTTTTTTCTGATTCTGATGACAGTTTGTGTAATAATAGTTTTTACAGCATTCCTACTTTATGTTTAAATGAAATTCTTACAAACACTTTTCATTCAATGCCTAAGAATTTTAATGTTGTGCATATTAATGCTCAAAGCATTCCCGCTCACTACACAGAATTCTTTCCTCCTTCGTTTCCAATAATATTCATGCCATTCTCATTTCAGAGTCTTGGTTGAAGCCTTGCCTATCGTCAACATCATATTCTCTTCCCGGTTTTCAACTTGTTAGAAATGATCGTGCTGGTAGAAGCGGTGGTGGCGTTGCAATCTACATAAGGTCTCACATTTCTTTCTCTATAATTAGCACTTCGCCTCCGCCTACTTCTACCGAAGCATTAGAGCATCTTTTTATCGAAGTTACTCTGAGTCATCATAAAATTCTGCTCGGTGTTTTATACAGTCCCAATTCCTCTATTGACTATTTTTCTTCCTTCGAAACTTTACTTGATAAATTCACCCCTGTATATCAACACATTATTTTAATGGGTGACTTAAATACATGTCTTCTTAAAAAAGACTCCCGTGCAAACAAATTACTTTCTACCGTTGACTCCTTTAACCTAAAAATCCTTCCTTCAAATGCTACTCATTTCTTTCCAAATTGCGCTCCTTCTCTTCTTGATTTAATCATGGTCTCTTCTTCTGAGCTTGCGTGCAATTTCGGCCAGTGTTCAGCAGAAGGGTTTCCTATCACGACCTTATTTTCCTCTCCTATAAAATTCGTCCTCCGAAATTCAAACCAAAAACTTCAATGCAACGTAACTTTAGGGCAGTGGATATGGAACACCTTCTCGCAGACGCCAACAATCTTGACTGGGGTCTAATTTTTGCGGCTGTTGATATCAATAGCAAAATCAGTTTGTTAAATTCATTTCTGTTAAAGTTATTTGATGAACATGCCCCTCTACGCCCAGTCAAACTTAAACATCTACCTGCTCCCTGGCTAACTTCAGATTTAAAATCTTTAATTAATAAAAAAAATCGCGCCAAAGCCTTATTAAAAGCTAATGATTCTCTTGTAAATCGTGAGAAGTACAAAAAAATCCGCAACCGATGTAGTACAATGTGTAGAGATGCTCAAAGGCGTCATATCCACAGCTCTGTACAAAACGGCAATCCAGTTAAAACATGGAAATTTTTAAAATCTCTCGGAATCGGAAAACAGTCACCACCGGATTTTGCTTCCAATATTGACATGAATTCCTTGAACAAACACTTTTGTACGGCTCCTGTATTTGACCCCATGATTAAAAAGAGAACGCTCGAGGACATACTGCGTATTGCCTCTCACAACTTTCCAGCTTTCGGATTCAGCTCAATCACTGATTGTATGGTCAAGAGGTGTGTATTGTCTATCACTTCGAAAGCTGTTGGTAGTGACTGCATTGGCCGTAATATGATCGTTCCTATCCTTGATATCATTGCCCCCATCCTCACTCATATCTTTAACTTTTCACTCTCTTCGTCCGTTTTTCCGTCATCATGGAAGGATAGTCACGTTATCCCTCTCCCTAAAAAATCTAATCCTTCCTCTTTTACTGATTTTAGACCTATCTCAATACTTCCATTTCTTTCTAAGGTCCTTGAACGAGTGGTGCAAGATCAATTAAGTGTATACATGAATTCGAATTCACTTTTCAATCCTTATCAATCTGGTTTCCGTCCCGGTCATAGCACGGTCACTGCCTTAGCTAAAGTCACTGATGACATTCGTTGTGCTATGGACAATAAACAGGTTACCATTCTCTCATTGTTGGACTTTAGCAATGCCTTTAATTCTGTTGATCATGACGTCCTTTCGAGCTTGTTAAGGTCTTGCAACTTATCATCATCCGTGATTGACTGGTTTCAAAGTTACCTTCTTGGGCGTCGTCAGCGTATATGTGTGAATGATTCCCTGTCAACTTGGTGTAACGTCTCTGCTGGTGTTCCCCAAGGGGGAATACTTTCTCCACTTTTATTTTCTATCTTCATCAACTCAATTTCATTTAATCTCACTTCTCATTACCACATGTATGCTGACGATTTGCAAATCTACATTCACTGTCATTTGGAAGAACTGTCAGATACCATATTTCATACAAATCGGGATCTAGCCAAAATAGTTGACTGGACAAAGCGTCATGGTCTGACTATCAACCCAATCAAAACTCAAAGTATTATAATTGGTAGTCAACATTATCTTTCACTGATTGATTGGGTAAGCCTTCCTAAACTACTGGTCGATGACATAGCAATACCTTTTAGCTCTACCGTTAAAAATCTTGGCGTACACCTAGATCAAACTTTATCCTGGTCCTTTCAGGTTAAAGAGGTACGAAAGAAGCTCTTTGGTTCCGTGGCAGCACTTCGTCGTCTGTCAAATGTCCTTCCTATCCCCACTAAAACCTCACTTGCTCAAACTCTTCTTCATCCTATCCTTGATTACGCTTACTCATGCTATCCCGACCTCACTGAGGTTCAACTCGATGTCTTTGAGCGCCTTCAGAATGTCTGCATCAGATTTATTTTTGGCTTACGAAAATACGATCACGTATCAGATTTCCGAAGAAAGCTCAACTGGCTGCCCATACGACTCAGACGCAATGCTCATATTCTCCATCTTCTTTACTGTATACTATTTGACCCTAGAACACCTTCTTATCTTAAACAAAATTTCCAATTTCTTGCTACTGATAGCCTTATCCTCAGATCCACTTATAGCCTAAATCTTCGAATCCCACAACATAACACAAAATTCTTTCACACTTCTTTTACTATCCGTTCTATAAATCTTTGGAATTCTTTACCTTTCAACATTAAAAAAGCACAAACTATAGATACTTTTGACAAACTTGTCAAAAAACACTTTCTATCTCTTTGATGTATATCTTTGCATGTGTATATATTTATATATATATATGTATTTATGAGTATGTAGTATATCTGTTCACGTATTTGTTTAGGTATATATGCCAATATGTATTTATTTATCGTTTATTTTTACACCACCTTTTACTACTCACTCTTTCTAGCTTTTCCTCTGTCTCAGGTTGTCTGGGAGAGATCACTTTAGTGATAAGACCGCCTTTTGTACTGTTTTTCTTTCTCTTGCTGTTTTTAATGTTATTTTTTTTCTTATTTTGGTGTGCAATAAAGTGTATTTATTATATTATATATTATTATTGTCACACATACACACAAACACCACTTACAAACAATATTGTATTAAGTTAGGCGCTGGTATCTGTAACATATAGTAGTTTTCTAACTAAAACATGTACACAGCGAACCTAAACTATAATAAGTTAATTAAAATTGAAATGGAATTGTATTTACTTGTAAACTTGTAAACTTGTATTCTAAAAATTATATGCTTATTCTCGCCTATGTAAAAAAAAACTTATAAACATATTTTTACTCTTAATAATAATGAATTGTATTTTACTCAAAAGGGGAGTTGAAAGTTGAAGAAGTCATAGATAGCTAATATTCTGGAAAGAACTGAATTGGCAATTAAAACCAGTATTTTGGTTGTCAACAGACAGAGCTATACACTACAAGTGCCACAAGAATAAAGAGATTTTATGCAACTACAAATTATAATATTTAAAAGATCCTGGTATCCCACCAATAGGAGTACAAACAATAGATGTTTGAATTTTCTACAAACAATCAAAACGTTTAATGAAACGTCCAATGAGAAATGTCTTAATCTAATAATACCTTTTGTAAATCACTATCTAATAGCCAACACACACTCTGCTATCTTAATGTATTCTTTAATGTAATAAATATAGCGGAGATGAGGAAATTTCACTTCACAGTGATTAAGAAAATGCAATATTGTATCGCGTAATAAACACGCGCAATATCAGTAATTTAACATAATTGATAAGATGTAATAATGATTTATTAATTATTCATCGATTTCCATCATACATTTATATGTGAAGCTATAAGTACGTAGCGTGATTATATTAAGCTAATTAATGAGATAATTGTAAGCGTTTAAACATAAATGAAACCACGAGCGACCTGAACAGGTTCAAACGTTGTTTTTTATTTAATAGGGGACACACGAACAGGCACGTCACCTGATGTTAAGTGATTAGAGCCGCCCATGAGCACACGCCGATACAAATGAAAATTACAAATATATTTTTCCGGTGTGGGAATCGAACCCACGACCTTTCGCGCAGAAAGCAGTTGTGTTACCACTGCGCCAAGCGGTGAATATAACAACCACCTCTTGCAATTCTATATTATAAACGTAAAAGCATTCCCTACTCTTGTACATTTGGATTTGACTGGAGTTTGGCATACATACACAAAGGTCCCGATATATATACGGGAACAAAAACAAATGTAAAAAGTGGAGCGGGGCTAGTATTATATATAGATTTAACTTCTCTCAGAGATTAAAGACCATCAAATCTTTACAAAACAAAACTCTTACAGTTATTTAAAATACCTGAATATATGTACATTACAAAACTACTTACGTGCAGTGCAGGCTCACTCAAAAAGAGTTCTAAGTGAAAATAAAATAATTATTTATTTTAATACACTGCTTCTAATTTACTATAAATGGCTTCAAATTAATATTATAAAGTTAATTGATAAACTTGAATGAATACCATAACATAAATTCCAATTCGCTTGCGAGACACCTCTCCCACTCTCACACTCCGTGTGATAATGCGCTTAGCATTCCGGCAATGCTAGCCATAAATCATGAACCCACAAATTGCATTGCAGGAATTGCAGCGACATTCAATGGCAAATTTACCTTTCCTCTCAATTGGATTTATATCGAACGGGCAGCCAGGTTCGATTTAATACGAACATAGATTTTCTCATTATTTAAGTTCGACATTTGTGTATTCATGCATAATTTAAATAAGTCATGAGCCGGTCGTAAAACAACTTACGTTTAGTGCAGGCTCACTCAAAGAGTTCTAAGTGAAACGCTTTTGTCTAAATAAGAAGTAAATAAATTGCTTTGCTAAAGAACGCTACCATGTTACAGCTATATAAGTTGAAAAGTTGAATTTTAAATTACATTTAAACATGAGACGTCATTATTTGCTTGTGGACAGACGTTCAAATTTCTAACGAATGCGTTGTCGACATTATAATATGTAATATTGCCTGGCTCGGTCTGTATGGTGAAAAAAGCTCACCGGGTCAACTAGGAAAGAATAAAGGATAGGATAAATGAGGGTGGGAATGAAAAAAATAGGCATCCGGTTTACATTCACCCATCGAAAGCCATAACTTCTGTAATGAGATGGCATTATTTGACGGCGCGGCAGTTTTTTGGGAGTGGTATAGTATAAAAGCCAATCCGGCCTGCTTGGTTAAAATACTTTTTTAAATACTATATTGCGTCTTTTAGTAAATAAATATTAAAGTTGTTTCTTCATGTTGATGCAAAAGGTATGAAGTTTTAAAGTAGAGGAAATAAAAGGCAAGACTACAAAGTTACGTGACTACAGAGTGTCATAAATTTCAACTAGGATCGTTTATACTTGCAGATGGAGCATAAACAAAATTGCTTTTAAGATCAACAAAATTGGTTTTCAATTTTCTCCTTCTCTCCGTTTTTACACACGGGTTGAATATTTACACCGTAGCTACGTGAACACATTCACGTCGTTCAAATGTTTGGAAAAAAACGTGTTCCAATCGTAAACTCGACATAGTTTACGATTGGACCACGGTTTTTTCAAGTAACGTTTATTTATTTACGTTGATGAGAATGCTAGCCTAAATAACAATTCTTGTTATCAGAACCCTATAGTCGGCAACCCGCTACAGCGTTGTCAAGCTCTGCGAGTGTTGATGGGCGGCGATGACCACTTTCCATCAGGTGGCTCGCCTGTTCGTTTGCCCCCTATGATGTAAAAATAAAATAAAATAAATAAATGATAATAGTAGTTTATAATGTTTCGTGAGTCAAATCGTATAACTCTTATGCTAAAGGGTCACTTATGTCATTGTATATTGTAGATTACTTAGTGGCCAGTCAATCCTATCCAGATTCTAACTTCCAAAGACATGACTTTTAAAATGTCCCTATGACAGTATAAACATTTTAAAGACTCGACATACCTAAACGTAAATTTGTAAAGCGAAAATAATCTTTGTCTAAATATTATTACGCTTTAAAGTTTATGACGATGAATGTTAGAATCACTTTAACGCAAAAACTCAATTGACTATACTTAATTTTAACATTAACACATAGGATACTTTGCAAAATTTTATTTTGGAGATGCTTCGGAAACAGATACTTCTCGTCTTGAAAGATCTGTATTAAAATCCCCAAATTAAAAGCATTTTTTTTTTCATTCATTACGGCCCATAGTAGCTCGCTAATCAATATTTAAGTTAGTAAATTAATGTCCTGTTTCACACGAAAACAATTAACTCAAAAATAAATACAATTTCAACGAAAAGTAAAACGCAAGCAACCTACCTTTACAATAAAGTGAAGAAATCTTCTATTGAATTCCAAAATCCAGTGTGCAGTTCAACGAAAAACCCGGAAGGCATTTCTTTTAAGTTTAAAAGCTTTTCATTCAAACTCATTGTAGTTATTCTGTTGGCGTTTCTTGGATGCGAATACTAAAATTTCCCTTGCGTTTCTCATTATTTTAGAAACACAATAACGGCACTTTAATTTAACTCACGATATTTTACAATGAATGGTCGATTAGATGAATGGTTAAACAAATGATTATGACGTGTCATCTAACTAAAATTATGATCATTTACAACAAACTTTTTAGTACATAAACATAGTATGCGTCATTTATGCTTAGCGCGCGCGGCGCGAGAAAAGCTGCGCATCGGTAGAATCTCGCTCGTATTTGACGTATTGGTGCGAGAAAGACAACACGACCGGGACAACCAATCAACGCTCGCGCACCCGACGATCACGCGCTCCGCGCGCCGCGCCGTTACCTCGATACCTCATTTTTGACTTCTGCGCAGGTTTCGTTCGCTAAAGATTCGTGACGCGTACTATACAACTGTGAACTGTGAACTGTGAAATAGCCAATAGTGAATAGACATCGAATGATCGAAATTCGTTTTAATTTAACTGTCAAAACTTTTATTTTGAATGATCCAGTGAATGACATTGACGTACAATGTGTTTTAACTAATAAAATGAGAATTTATTTGCCGAAAAAATTGAAGAGAATTTGTTGAATTTGCCAGGTCGTTTATATTTAATTTTTAGTTTAAGTGGATTTATAAAACTCCAACCCTTTAAAAATATTTTTACCACTCTCACTGCCATGCACATGCAATTAAGTTTTAACTTTTAAAATGTAATCCTAGATTATAATAATATAATTAGTGAAGAAGTGTCGCAATTCACAGAACGACTGAGGTGATAAGTGGAACGTTGTCTTTTTAACTGTCAACTGTCAAGTGCTACACAAATCCTACAATTCAGAAATCAGAATTCGGATTTCGGAGTTTTGGCGGGAATTGGCGGCGTTCAGTGTTGTCGATACATTGTTATTTAAAATTACGAAAAGCTGTTTTCGGTGAATATCGTTTCTTTAAAGTTTAACCAGTAATCACCCATTTGACTTATAACGCACAGCACTTAACATAAATGCGAAATATATTATTTGTATAAAGAGCGCAGTTAATACTGCGACATAAAATAAAAATGACTACAAATGAAAATATGGGTATAGAGCCCGAAGAATCTTTATTGTACCTATTCAGCAAGACATGGTGAGATTGCCGTGGTCAAGGGTCTTTTGGAGGCGAAAAAGGAAAGCTTACTTTAAACGTAAATTGCAAAGGTACATTCATGTATATATTTATTTCTATTTTATAAATATTATTTTATTTTTAAACCAGTTATGATAACTTGTAAAACAATAATTATAGCTTTAAGAATGTGGTTATCGATATGATAAAATGTTTCTTACTATATTTTTTTATCGTCTTGTTTGATAGCCTGTTAAACACATCAACTCAATTTTAATAGTAGTAAAAATTAGTAAAAATATCCATTATAGATACTTAATTAAAAATTATTTAGAAGTAGGTATAGAAACCAGATTAACTAACTAATTGTTTGTAATACATTCCGATAATTGAAAATTGTAATAATCAAACATATGAAGAACATAATAAGGACTTTAGGGTTCATAATTTTTTGAAGGATGCATAATTACTAAGATCAGGAAAATCAAATCTGTGATATTTAATTTTAGTGTTTATTCTGCTTAATTTAAACTACATTTAAAAACTCTTCTTGATTTTTGTATAGGCAAAAGTAAAACCAATCATGGATGGACACCTCTTCATTTAGCAACTTATTTTGGTCACACGGATGTTGCTGAAACAGGAGCAATGTTTTTGAAGTCAATGAGAATGGAGACACGGCCTTACACAAGGCTTCGTTTATTGGAAATGAAGTGAGTTTTTATATAACAATAAAAAAAAATACAAAAATTCACTTTTAAAAGACCTTAAGGTGTAAAGCAAAAACAATGGTATGTTTTTTAAAAATTTGATTTGAACTTTACAATTATTAAAAAGTGTAAGTGTATAAATTGCAAGTACTCTAGACTATATATAATAAATAAGTAAAGTTTGTGTTTGTATATTTTTTAAATTGTAAGGGATAATCTTAGGATCTACTGAACCGATTTTAAAAATTCTTTCACCAATAGAAAGCCACATTAAGGCTGAGTGTCATAGGGTATATAAAAAACGGATGGAAGATAAAAAAAGCGTTTATGTGGTAGTATATTTTGTAAAGTGAATCGGAAAGTGATCGGAATGATAAAAAAGGATTATAGTATACACCAGCCTTAATAATAATAATTTCAGAATCTAGTGATACTCCTACTTAACCACAATGCTGATGCAAATAATGAACGGTGAAGGTAAGACACCGTGTGATGTATCCAAGACACAGAACGTTCAGAGGCTAGTGGAAGCAGCTGAACGGGCCATGAGGTATGAGAGAGAACAGACATTATTGACCGCGGCTAAAGAGGGACTGATTGATGAACTTCAGGAGTTGGTAAGTTTTTTTTTAATTTTATTTTTTTAAATTTGGACAGGCAACAAAAATTTACAGTATATACCTAGTAAAATATATTATGACATTGTTGACAATAGTTTTTATGTTTTTTTTTTTATAAAAGGATATAGCATGCGTTCAACATAATATTTCTTCAGACAGCTTAATACATTTAAATTACTAAGTTAAATACACAAAAAAATCTAAATATTACAGACAAAAAAATTTTTGGTATGTTGTTAGATTAGAACTTGGATTAACATAGAATAGTTTTTACCCCATTATTGTCTGTGGGTATTAGGTACTTAAAAAATTCGAGTTCATTATCTATACTTTTATACTAATATTATAAAGAGGTAAAGATTTTATGTTTGTTAAATTGTAAGGGATAATCTCGGGATCTACTGAACCGATTTTAAAAATTCTTTTGCCACATGCCGAGTGTCATGGGCTATATAAAAACACTGCCTCAACTACGAAAGATATATTTTTGCATAGCATGTCTAACTTTTATATTTAAGTTACAAAAATAAAAAAAAGATAATTAGCATTATACCCAACGAAGTGGGCACGGGTCAGCTAGTTTATATATAATTCAGTGGTAGCATAACTGCTTTCTGCGCGAAGGGTCGTGGGTTCGATCCCCACACCGGAAATATATATTTGTAAATTACATTTGTATTTTTCCGGGGTCTGGGTGTTGCTATGTATTGTATGTATGTATTTACAAAAGAAAAGTATATTATATATGTAAGTTATTCCGTTATCTAGTTTCCATAACACAAGCTTTCTGCTTAGCTTGGAATTAGATGGCGCTGTGTATAATTGTCCTGAAAATATTTATTTATTTATTTATAATTCAATTCAAATGATCAAGACCAAAAGCTTATTCTCTACCAACGGCTATTTCAGCTAAGCAGTTCCAACCCACCCTATATAAACTGCGTGGACGCGCAGGGCAAGTGGCAACTCGTGTCTGCACAGCGTCGCGTTCTGCTGCTGCAGAACGGAATCCACACCACACTTCGAAAAAACAGCGGTGAGAAAATAAATCTATATCTATCTATACATATAATAAAAACGTAACGAGTCCCTGTCTGTACATGGAAGATAGATGAGAAATAATATTACAGGAGACCTTTATTAAGGCAATAGAACCCAAAACAATGATTTTTGGAATTTTTGTCTGTTTGTCTGTTTGTTTGTGCACGCTAATCTCAGAAACGGCTTATCCTACCTAGATGGGGTTTTCAATGATATATTGTGGTAAGCTTAACTTAAAATTTAGTTTTTAATTCATGTCAATCGGTTGATAAATAAAAAAGTTATGGCAATTCAAAGAATTACGTTGAACTTGCTGAAAGTTTGTTGGCGCGGGTTAGGTATTTTTAAAAATGCTGCCCAAAGTCACTTTGCATCTAGTAATAAATAAAACTTTCACGACATTTATACATACACAGCGCCATCTAGTCCCACGCCAAGCAGAGCTTGTGTTAACGCAAAAAGATTACGGATACTTTACAAATACATACTTTTCTTTTGCGATCACATAAATCCATACTAATATTATAAATGCGAAAGTAATTCTGTCTGTCTATCTGTCTGTCCGTTCATCACGCTAAGATTACTGAACCGATTAGAACGAAATTTGGTACAGAGATAGTCTAAAGCCTGGGGAAGGACATAGGCTTCTTTTTCTTTTAAAACAACCCCCAAAAGGTTGCGTGAGGGGTTGAAATTTTTTATAATTTTACGCTTTCACGGCCAAACCGCTGAACCGATTGTAATGAAATTTGGTACACAGATGGTCTAGAGCCTGAGATAAAACATAGTCTACTTTTTAATTGGAAAAAAGGGTTATAAGGGGGGAAGGGGTGTCAAAGTTTATATGAAAGTCCACGCGGACGGACTCGCGGACAACAGCTAGTGTAAATATATAATGCGGTTTCTCCAAGAAGTAACAAAGTATAAATTATTTTGTGTCTGAACTGTTAACGGGCAACAGCTAGTTATACATATAAAACATAGCAACACCCAGACCCCGGAAAGACACAAATGTAAATTACCCCCATTTATAGTCTGTTGTACCCTAGTTAGTTCGTATTTCTGTGTCGAGGAATACCTGAAAAACAGAATTCACTCAACTCTTCGGAACAAAAGCGGTGAGAACATACCCCTTTTTATAGCAATGTTATACCCTAGTTAAAGTAATCGTCAAAAATGTTTAGCGATTGACGAGAATAGCTGCGCATCGGTAGAATCGCGCTCGTAATTGACGTATTGGTGCGAGAAAGACAACACGACTGGGACAACCAATCGACGCTCGCGCACCCGACGATCACGCGCCCCGCGCGCCGTGCCGCTCCCTCGATACCTTATTTTTGACTTCTGCGCAGGTTTCGTTCACCGCTAAAGGAAATTGACAATTACTATAATTAATTAATGAATGAGAAAGAAAAATATATTTATTTATGACTATTAATTAATAATGTTTCTATATTGGTAAATAAAATGTACGTGTGTTTAAAAAAATAAATACCAGTGATACCAGTTTTTTAAACTTAATTTTCTCGTATTGCTATTTTGTTTTAAACAAAAACTGTTACAAAGTAATAGTTCAATTCTTTATCTAGAACTGTCAGTATAAAGTTCTGGACCGTAGACTAAGCAATTTACGAGAACAGAAATGTTTCTAAACAAACATTTTGATTTACGATTGTATTTCTTACGTTTTGCGTATTTTTAAATTGAACTAGGTCAAGTTTTACATAACCGTTCATTATAGATTTCACAGAATATAACTGAAAACGAATTTGGATAATTAAGTTTTTTAAAAAAATTAAACCGACTTCTTGATAATTACCTACATTGATGAATACCTATTCAACAAAAAAATAATCGTTCAAATTGGTTCATAATCGGCGGATATATTGAGTATAAAAAAGTTCATCCCCAATTTTCCACCCTTGGGGGTTGTTTTTTTTTATTAAATTTAAATGGGACCACCCTTAAAGTATTACCTATACGCCAAAAAAAGATTTGTTCAAATCGGTTCATAATTGGCGGAGTTATCGCGTAACAAACATAGAAAAATAACATACGGGTCAAATTGAGAACCTTCTCCTTTTTGAAGTCGGTTGAAAATAAAATATACTAAAATCTCTCCCTTTATCTTCTATCTATCTATACTAATATATAAAGCTGAAGAGTTTGTTTGTTTGTTTGTTTGTTTGTTTGTTTGAACGCGCTAATCTCAGGATCTACTGGTTCGAATTGAAAAATTCTTTTTTTATTGAATTGACCATTTATCGAGGAAGGCTTTAGGCTATATAACATCACGCTGCGACTAATAGGAGCGAAGATATAATGGAAAATATGGAAAAAACGGGAGAAATTATTCATACTTGACGGCTTCCGGTGCGTGCGCTGCGAAAACGGTTCAAGATACTAAAAAATTATGTATAAAATTATTATTCCTCTTTAAAAGATCTAAAAAAAAGTCCGCGACGGCATATGTCTATCTTTTAAGGTTAAGTCACTAGAATCGTTTTTATGGTATTCAAATTTGTTCGAAATTAACGCAATATCGCGTCGCGTCGGGAACCTTCGGTAGCAGCGGCGCACGAGCGCTTCCTCGGCTATCTCCGCTGCGATCACTTCTCGCTTGCTTCGACGGCAGACGCACGTCCGCTTGCCCG
>JADANM010006502.1:8475829-8487749 GCA_026213755.1 Eurema hecabe
AGCAAGTTATAAGATATGTTCTACAAGAATTTATCTTAACCGAATATATTATAGCCTTCGAAAGTTATAAACGTGTCGGTTCTTATAATACTATTCTGCAAATATGGCTTGTTAATAGAAACTAGCTATCAAACGTACTTATTGGTACGAGAATTACCTGTAACGATGGAGCTTATCATAGCATCCATAATTCCATATATAGATCTCACTTCTTTTATCGTTGATGTCAACAACTGAGCCATACAATATCAAATACTAGCGCGACTCCGTCCAGGTGGACTTTCATATAAACTTCCCCCCTTATAAACTCTTTTTCCAGTTAAAAGTAAGCTTAAGTCCTTCCCCATTGTGACCGTCTGTGTACCAAATTTCGTTCTAATCAGTTCAGTAGTTTAAGCGTGATGGAAAGACAGACAGACACACATACTTTCGCATGAAGTATGGATTGAAGTTGGCTCTCATATAATATGTTATGTTGTTGACGGAATATTATTAAGTATTCTTATTGTTTAAATGTCTTTGTTAATGAGATACAGTGTATCTTTGTTTTTTTAATTTATAATGTCACAAGACTAGTCATTAAAATAAATAAAAAAGTAATATTAAAAACATAAAGGAAAATTGAATAACTTTTCATTCACAACTCCGATCTGAACATGAAATAGAAATAGAAACTATATTCAACATATCCTAGTAGACTTAAGCTGTAACACCAAGTAAAGCAACATTGTAGCGATCCAACAATTTATCTGAACCGTACGCGCGTTTATAGTCTCGTCTTCAGAGCTTATAACTTCAGCGATTTGATAGTGTATGAGGTATGAGGTTATAAATGCTCTTAGTATGAGGTTATAAATGCTCTTTGGATTTTTAACAGTCCTTGAATCTTGAATAGAACGTTGTTATATATAAAAAACGGTAGGTAAGTGGTCTTAAATTCATGAGAACAATAATTAATGCATTTATTATTAGAATTGCTGTATTTATAAAAAAAAAAATAAGTTAACAATAAAAGGTATACAGTAATACAATCAATGAAACAGTTAGGTATTATGATTGTATGTATTATTTCCGATGTACGTATTATTTCCGATATTGAAAATTATTTCATCCACTAGTATATATTTTTTGTCAGCCTTATATCTACAAAAATCAAGTATTATATACTCGTACAAGGATTACTATAAGACCACTCGTTTGCCCCCCCTAAATGTATAAAAGTCAGCCTCAACATCTCATTTGAATTCCTTTTTATGGTAATTTTAATGGTAAAATGTGTTTATCATTCTATCCAGCTAACGTAAGCCCGAGCAATTAAACTTTAATCGTTATAAAACGATAGCTGTAAGGGAAATGCTTTAATCCTCTCTGTAAAGTCGTAAACAGGATCGTTACTGGCTTCAACGTACTTGTAGCGGAAGGGATCTTGAGGAATTCAGATATCCGATGCTAAGTATGATGAGGACTATAAATTTAAGTTAGTGTAACGGCTTACGTACTTTAAAATTAAGCACCTTTTGTTTAGGGTTTAAGAGTTTCATTAGAACCTTTTTCCTTGGATGGTTATTGAGCTTTCGAAGAAGGAAAAGTCAAAGTCAAAGTCAAAGTCAAAAGTATCTTTATTCAATTAGGCTACTTAAAGTAACACTTTTGAATCGCCATGGTATTACGAAACATTTACCACCGATTCGGAAGGCAGTTTCTACAGAGAAGAACCGGCAAGAAACTCTGATAGTCGCTCTTTTTAAAATAAGAACATACAATTGTAAATATTAACAAAAACTCGACTAATAGAATATTTATACATGAAGGCATTTTTAAGACGTTTTTAAGGTATTTAAGCAATTTTTACTAGAAACTGAAAACGTTGGACAAGTAGTAAATAAAAATACGAAGAAAACTTAATTGAAATGCACGCTGAAAGGTACGAGTTTAATTTTATCCACTGTTTGAGTAGTTTAATATTAACGCCCGACAATACAGCCTGTGTCACGTTCCTCGCTTCCACTGACCACGTAACGATTATCATATTTTGTTTGCTAGCTGAGTATGTGCTCTTAGCGATTTCTAGTACCTATTTGTTCATCTGACTGGCATTAGCTATTAATATAGGTTTATCATTTATACCCTCCTATATTTATTTATTTATAATACTTTATTGTACATTACATCAAAAATCAAAATAAGTACATGTAAAAAGTTACAGACTATACTGAACAAGAGGTGGCCTTATAGGCCTTAGTGCCTATAGCACTAGTTCGAAAGATACTTATATTAAAATCGGTTTTTCCGAAGACTCAGCAATATCAAAAATTTTAAGCCTGTAATCGATGTTGAATTTATACTTGGTAAATTTGAACACTACATAAATCATCATTATTTTGCAGTTTACCATCAATCGAAATAAAACAAAAACAGTGAAGTAAGAACCAAATAGATTATAACTTATTCAGTTTGGCTTGTTCCGCATGATGGATCTTACCAAGTTATTGACAAAAGCTATTAATCTAAATAATGCGATTTGATATATACTTATTATAATCTCTCGATTTATAGAACACTTCGAGGAATTTGTATTTGAATATTTTGGCGTAACCAACTCAGTCTATTGTTGATATACGATGGACACGCTTCATTAGATCAAAGGTTCTCTTAAAAGACGATCTAACTACAAGTAATGGAAAGGATGTGGTATCCATAATTGCATCGCCTCCATAAATGTATGTTGGCTATTTTGTTGGAACAGTTGCGATGCCCAAAACATTTAGTCCAAAGCTCCTTATTTTACTAAATACACAAATAATCAATATTTGTATAGACTGTTGATGTTCTGACTAACGGCACTCTCCACACAGTCCTGTCCCAATTCGCATAGTAAACTTTACAGTACGTAAATAAAGCGCATCCCACACGTAAACACACATAAGACAGTTCATGAATATATTTTCAATTTAGTCTCAAAGTACCTTCGAAGAACTCTTAACATATTTTACTTACAAAGAGAAAGTTTAAAAGCTCGGGGGCTTTTATTGAGACAAACTACACCAGGTAACTATTAACCTTAAAGTTCTAATGCTCACATACGTGAGATATTTGCTTTGGTTCAACATCTCAATAGAATGGGAATAATAAGCTGATTGATACTGGTTGCTTGGTTACTGTAGATTGATTTTGTTATGTTCTGCTAATTGTTCCTTGTAGATCACGACATTAAGGAGAGCCAAATTAATCTGCTCTCTCATCCTGGGCTCACGGAAGGTATTAGGTTTGCGTAAAAGAGATCCCTAAACAACAATAAAGTAATCAGATTAATTAAACATTAAGTCGACTGCTTCTTGCTGCCTCGCGAGACCGCCAACTGAAAGGATGCGCAGAGAAACACCGATGCGTTTTGGTCAGTATGACACCATTTTGTGTGGCAACAAATTCATTTCTTATTTATAACCGCCCCTCCTTTCCCGTGACGTAGACGCGGTATCCGTAATAAGATTCCCCAACCCTGCGTCCCTCGGACGGCAGAGTATTTCCCTTCGTGTAAAAATAAGAGAGACGGATTGTAATAGCATGCCCCAAATTTGATCTCGTTAATCTTCACTCTTTATTAGAAATTAACAAAGGACTTTTAATAACACATGTAGAAAAAATATTAATGAAACATTCATAACAATGAATATGATACCTTAAACCCTTATATTAAACACACTTTTGTCTCAGTACTGGTTATTGCACGAGATGAGCTCTGTACTGAAACAAAGAAACGTATACGAAGTTATCTCTTTCAGCTCTGACAGCGCCAAATTGGCTGTTTCTCGGCTTCGTTATACAAGTGTTTCTAAACTCTGAATATGTCAATTAGAACTGAAAGTCAGATTGTACGAGCTTATGTTTTGAACATAGATAGAACAGTAGAAAGATATCTGATTCCTTCTATCTTAAGGTTTGTTTTATAGTTTCCGAATTCATATGAGGACGCCTTTTGTTACCTTGGTATGCCAAAAACCTTTATTTTATCAAACTTTGTTAGGACGCGCCAGATTCCATGGAAAGGGATAGAGGCATACCGGTAACCTCCATGTTTTACGATACAATAGCATAACAAAAAGAGTAAACAATGTTATCTTTTTCAGTTCCGAAAGTTCTTGATTGGCTTTTCACAGCGACGTTGTGTACAATGTATACAAACCTCGTGTTTAAACAAGATAGTTTTAGGAAACATAACAGATCGTAGATTTTCTTTCTATACAAATAAATATTACATCTCCATGACCGTAGCTTTTGCAAATAAGAATATAGGGTACATCGCCAAATAAGTAATAAGTTTAATTAACCGCTCAATTAACATCCAGCCTCTGCTAAAAGGCGCTATTCAACTAGTTCCCTGAATAGGTAGTCTTTGATCAAACAGCTTCGTTAATTGCTAAGATCATTGACACTAAATTACGTGTAGTTGCCCCTCTCAGAAAATAAATTATACTTAAAATTTTACGTATGAAAACTAATCTTAAAAAACAATTTTATTATATTAAACAATTTCGTCTTTAAAATATAGTAAAATGAAGTTAAAATCTTCGTTAATACTTTCCTGTCGGCAGTAAATGATATTGGTCGAGATAGTCGATGAGAACTTGTTAAATTAAATACCGTTCCAGAACTATTAACAAACTATAGTTTACTGAAAGTTAATCAATTGCTTATAAACGTCAATTCTAGTTCGCGTATATAACACTAACTGCGCTCTGCGGATTTCCTTGCGTACTAATGACGTAATTTGTAAATGACAAATTTTTGAAATATGGTTACAAAATTTACGTAGGTACATAGCACGTAATATTTATGATTTTTATAGAAAGACTGTTATTGAAAAAAAATAAAAATATTTCTAAAGGATGTAGCTGACAGTAATATTTTAACAACAATAAATTATTCAATATTTTTGAGGAAAATTTGTATTGTTGTGTATGTAATTATAAACATATTGCTGTGTAAAAATATATTATATATAATTCAAATCTCTGATCTGTATTACATGTACTTCTTTTCTCCATCGTCATATGTTTGATATAGTTTCGCAATAACAACATTTTCAGTAACCTACGTTAAGTCGACATTATTGCGAAGAAAAAGCCAATTGATACAAAACATTGAACATCAACCGCGAACCTCATTCGAAGGGGACGACCGTCATTCCCTTACTTGTTATTTCGTTCACATATCACTGAATTTTATTATCGAAACACGATGGATGGCTTACGTTAAATTGTTTTTTGCTATACATATTAGTCTTTATTCTGTTCGAGCGTGGGAGAGACATTTATTTTGTGGGCTTAACCGCAAATTCTGCTTAGGCTAGTGAAGAAGAATGTTATTTGAAATCGTCATCAACGTTATGATTAGGACTTCTTTATGACGACCGCTTGGCGCAGTGGTAAGACAACTGCTTTCTGCGCGAAGGGTCATGGGTTCGATTCCCACACCTGAAAAATATATTTTTAGTTAATATTTGTATTTTTCTGGGGTCCCAGTGTTGCTATGTATTGTATGTATGTATTTACAAAAGATAAGTATGTATATGTAATTCATTCCGTTATCTAGTTACCATAACACAAGCTTCGCTTTCGCTTGGTACTAGATGGCGCTGTGTATAAATGTCCTGAAAATATTTATTTATTTATCAACTTTTGGGTCCAACTAAGTATGATGAGTGCAGCAATCGATCGCATTATTTGCCTAAACATTCTTAGAAATCCATACTTAAGTTCAAACTAAGTTTTATTTAAGTCATGTATAATATGATATGGTGCTACTTATATTGAACAAGAATATTTTCTTATGTTAAACCCTACCTATGTGTAAAAAGCAACACACGCGTTTAAAGATAGTTTCAAAGAATCAAATAATAAAATTCGAAGAATAACACAATACAATCGAAAAATCACAATACATATATTTAGTACTGGTATATGATATTTTTACCCTGTATTTATAGTCTTTGTCCTGAATACTATGTTTAGGTGTACACAAGCCACGGACCGCAGCCGGCGTTATCGTAAAACGTGACATGCGAGCGCAGTCGTCAAATTAAATTAGCATATCATGATCATACATATTGTGCACTAAATTTGAATTTTGACGTACGTCCAGGGATTGATGGAAACAGTTAACTTTATTTTTTAGTATAATTCTCACATTTAGAGGGAAGGCAAAGGGACTTTATACAGCCACGGGCTATGGGCTTTATACAGCCACGTCTTTAGTTATATTTTTCTTTGTCTTTTGTAAAGTGATAGTGAGCTTTACAAAAAACCCTCGACGAATCTTGGAGAAATCGGAACGGCGCTACTAAGCGCTCTCAAATAAATTCTTCATTTTTTGGACACTTATTAGCTAGTTTACTGCATGATACACTATCACAATCATACATTAAATCACTTTATGCACCAAAAAAGGAATATTCAATCGAGATTACAAATAGACGCCATCCTATTCCCGCCAAAAATTCACTGTTAACTTTTAAGTTTAAGCGGGAAAACTATACGTCATTCGATTAATCACGCATACTATACAAAACATCGATTTTATAAATTTCAAACGTTTTTTTGAATTTCCGTAAAAGCATTATCATGCAAATCGGATTTACGACTTTCGCTTAAATCAATTTCGTGTTCTGGCATTACGATTCTTATAATGAAGTTACGGCTATTGGAAATCGAAATACAATATTTTGGAGTTTTTGGTTTTGGTTTTTCCAGTACAAAGTTTAGTTCCAATGAGACTTGCGGTTTGATTCAAAGTGGTAATTGAAATCTAAAGTGACCAAAACCACACGTTCGATCTTCCTGCTGCGTGACATTTGACATAGTTACTGACACTTGACATACACACAATATAAAATACTTCACCGCAGTGGTTTAAATTATGAAATTAAAAAATAAATAGCACATTGATATTTTCAGAGTTTTATCATTATAAGTAAAATATAAAAAAATTCCACGACACAAGTCCATTTTCAAAATTATGTTTAATAGCTAAAGAATCCATACACTTTCCTCATTAAAATCTTATATTATACTAGTAGATTAAGAAGCCTTTCAAGCCAAATAACGTGCGAGTGAATTAATTAATTATTATCAGTTAAATATCACGTTCGTAATTATCTATAATACGTATGTGTATCTATAATATGTATATTATTCCATACGTAAATATTGCCAAAAATGTTTTTTGTTTTCGATGATAAAAAATGTCGTGAAAATAATAGTAATATGTAATTGTATTTTAGAAAAATAAGCAATGTTTCTACCAAAATTAAATTGTAGCTGATTATCTACTATTTTACTATTTTATAAATTTGTACAAATAATTGCATAGTGCTCTCAACGCAGCACTGCTATTCCATCAAAAATTGTATTAGATTATGTTATGTCCTTACGTAAACACAAAATGACAAAGGCTATATTTTTCATTTAACCTTTATTGCATCCGTGCTAAGGACAGCTCGTTGATATACATATTTCCTCACAGGGTCTAATATTGGGAGGCATGTAATAAAATAAGAAGATAAACGAGTTTGCATCGCTACAAAAAGTAACGTACAACCGCTTGGCTTAATAAAAGCTAACGTAGCGATTTTACGAGTGTCTCCCAAACGAATGTCGCGGACTTAGGTTTTAATGCGGCGTGAACCAATTTATTACTCGCGAGTCGCAATACTTTTTATTATAGTGCTGAGTAAATTGTACGAAATGCGAGTTGAAATGTATAATTCATCTCTGACGAAATTAAGTGCGAGCGCCGTGTCGGATATTCGTCAACGGAAAATGTTAAATATTTATTCTGCGAGAACCGCGTTTTGGGTGCTATATCAAAGTATGCTGCAAAAAGGTTATTATTTTAAAAGTTGAAAGAGGTAATGGCAAGATTTACTGAGTTTGTTATGATTTTTAATTAATTAGTCAGCTGCTGCGTTTATGTTGTGTTCATACATAGCTCAACAGCATGAACGAAGTTGTGTCAGACCAGACCATGATAGCCTGGCTGTAAGTTGTAACCAGTTACCCTACAAATACGATTATTATCTTCATATTAAGTTCTTGTACTTTAAATGATATTTAAAAATAATACAAAATCGGTTCAGCCATCGTGTCATCACTCATCAATTATGCACTTGGTGACATCACATTTGCTAATTAATTTTTTTAAAGAAATTTTATAAATACAGACAAAAAGTACCTACATAATATTTTATTAATCCATAAAATGCATAACACTGGGTTTTCTTTAATGATTAATATCATTGTTTCTATTCTAGTTTTCGTAACAGCAGCTAGTTTACGATAGTTTTATGATTCTTCTGTTTGCTAGAATTGGGTATTTGTTAATGAGGAACAATCGTCTAATACATAATTTAATCCAATGTCATTTTAATGAATTCAATTAATATAACTACTTATATTACGAATATATAATAATATGGTAAATGTTTTGAAACCATGACGATTCAAAAGTTTTACTTTATGTAGCCTAATTGAATAAAGCTACTTTTG
This sequence comes from Eurema hecabe, assembly GCA_026213755.1. NCBI lineage: Eukaryota > Metazoa > Arthropoda > Insecta > Lepidoptera > Pieridae > Terias > Terias hecabe. Next base: position 8,484,373 of record JADANM010006502.1, read on the forward strand.
ACTTTGACTTTGACAAAAAGGTTTTTAGTTTGTTAGAATATACTGGCTTCTTTTCAGGACAGATTTTGAAGATATTTCTAGTGCTGTAAGGCTTTAAAGATAATATTATCTGGCGTAATATATCTAAGACTTCCGAATATACATAGATAGTTAGTTTACTACAAAATAAGGAAAGAAATCTGTAAGTGATAGGTACGTTTCGAGAGTTATTGGGGATGCGGGTCGCGGTAGTAAAAATGCTGAAAACGTTCCCTTCGGACTATTATTACGAACCGATAAGCTGAGGTGAATAAAAGCTGAGTTTTTAACGAAAAGAGGACCCTTGTGGTTTGGGAGTTTATAATGGTGGTCGTTAAGTTCAAAGGCTGAGGCAGATAATGTTATTCCTTGAAATATTCTAATTGCAAAAATTTGTGAGAATTTAGGATTTGGATGGTTATTGTTATTTTTACATCTGTTGTTGTGTGTTACTGCCTTAAGAAGGAATACTAAAAAACGGAGTACTATAAATATTTAAGAGTTATTAAATAATGGTTAGACCATTATTCTACATAATGGTATTGGCCGGTTTTTCTTACTGCCAACCAAAAGCCTCCCGCGTCCACCCGAGCTTAGCCATAATTATGCAAAATTTGCATGCTTATTATACTCATAAACCTTCCTCTTGAATCACCCTATGTGATTAAAAAAACGCATCAAAATCGTAGTTTAGGGTTTAACATACATAGGGAAAGACGGAACAAAGCGACTTTTATATGATAACAGATGCTATATAATAATACACAAGCCCAGTTAATCATAAATAAATGTTCATCATTTTAGAATGGATTACTTTGAGCGAACAATTTGCTTTATAGCAGAAGGTAGACAATTTAATAAACCTAGCCTTAATTGGTTTACAATGCAAATTCCCAGACACAATTACCTTCAATCAGGTACAAATAAATTGAAGCTTCATTAAGGTGTAGGTATAATTAACAGCCAATAAAACTTTCTGTTGTTCGTGAAATTGGCAATTTTAATCGTTTAATAATTACTTATGATTGTAGCGGTAAGTAGTAAACATGTGGATGTTTAACACGTGAGTAGTTCTGTATTTTGCAGTTTAAATTGAAATCTTTGATGGCTTCAAGCAGGTGAAGCTTCCAGTATAATTAACTCTTAGGCATGTGAAATGAAATAGATTTTTAAAGGGCAAAGTTGCTTGTACCTTTCTTATATAAGAAATAAACAGGACTAGTGCTAGTTAGAGTATAAAATGCTGATTTGACTAAGTATTTTATATGGGATTTCCCCATTCGTGTCTTTTTCTGAGGCGAACATCGTAATTCTTAACGACCACAGACTTGATACCATTGCTTATGATTTCAATAAATTGATCAAGAGACAAAATTCATCTATTATTGGTATGAACCCTAAAAAGCACCCTTCAATCTATAAGTATATTCTCAGATTTTCCAACTGGACTATATACTTAAATGTTAGGATTGACCAAAAAGCAATACAAGCCACGAACTCTGCAAAAGTATACATTAATAAAAATATTTTCCTCGTATTCCCAAAAAATAAGACATTCAAGACAGGTTTCCGCAACCCAAACACTTTGTGCAATTTAAATGATGCGATCTTTTACGTCAACGTCACACATTTCCCAGCAAGAAAAGCGAGTAACGTTGCATTACAATATGCAAACAATGTCTTTGTATGATGCTTTCCCGGTAAATCGTGAGGCATTTTCCGCACCACGTCAAAACATTTACTTGGTCCTTGGTTACTACTCTAGATTCAAAAGTGCTTTATATGAATGAAGGATTAAAACTGAGTACTAAATTCTCAACAAGGTTCTACGTATGCTACTGATACAAAAGTCATATTTAAAAAACAAATCACTTTACTAGCAAAGATTTACTCGAAACAATTTGTCATTTGCGTTGTATACATCTGTGCATGTCGATCTGTATCGTTATGGTCACTCGTTAGGTCTGTGTAGAAATATGACGCAAGGGAATCTATGTCATTTCAGTGTTAGCGAAAAATGATTTCTCTTCTATATAATGATTTCGCTTTTAAAAACAAAATATTATCTTAGTTTCTAAGTTGCAGATTTAAAAATGAGTATAGTATTGTATCATTAACTATATCAGTATAAATTTGTATTAAAATCCGTGATGCTACTTGAGTGTTAGACTGGCATACAGATTTATGTTTACATTAGTAACATTTTCAATATAAATGCGAAATTATTATTAGTAAGGATTGTTATAAATGTTATCGTTATTTTGACATGGATGTATTATTATTAATAGTTACTTCGCTGCAGTAAAATAAACATGTTTTGGCGTGGCTAAATGTTCGAAAGTAATCTAATAAATCGTTGAATACATTACAAGCTCTGGGTAATTAAATATGTTGTGTTGCCGCACCGTTGTTGCATTTGTGGTCAACGTGTTTTTCATTAGCAATCCTGACGCATAATATACATTAAATTTAAAAATAAAATAACATTCTTTATTTAAATCCTGACAATTCTTAATCTGTGCCGTGTTATCTATATTTGTTTCATTTTAAACCAGACAGCCCTAATGCTTTCATAACGACTTGGGAGAAACCTTAGCTGCATTCAATTAAGACGAATGCGTTTAAATACCGCACCAAGTTATTGGAGGGTCATTCGATATTAGAATTTGGTCTCTTATTGTTCTATATTAATAATAATAAATATAATAATGAAGGTATCGTGTGTATTGGTGTTGGTGCTGGGCGTGTTGGCAGCTCTCATTGCCAACTGCAGCGCATCGCCGAGAGTCAACTGGGACGCCGTCAAAAGAGGCGCCAAAGGAGTTGTAAGTATAATTACTATATCAAAAAAGCTTTATAAATTCCCAATGCGCACTTAATATCAATTTCAAAAATTCACGGCATCGTTTTATACATACTAGTAGTTATTGGTTTAGTTCTTTTTGCATTTCTTTGATTTACTCATATAATAAAAGCTCTAGATGTGGCGTGGGCTCTCATTCGCTTTTGTCTCGCTAACATCATTTTAACTACTCCTAATTTCTTCTATCAATATTTCTACTTAAATTTTAGTATTATTAAATCGTTATTTTTTTTTTATTTACAGAGTCGCGGTCTCGGAATCCTGAGCGCCCTCGACACCGCTCATAGCATATATGAACAGCGTCACCAATAAATAGTAAATCCTTTTAAAATCCATTGTTTTTTTTATTAATTACCTACTACGTTTATCAAACTAAACTTTAAGTTTTTACCCGACTACGGCAAAGCCAAAGGAGGGTTATGATTTTGACAGGCTATGTATGTATGTACTATGTATGTATGTTCATCTGTTCCCTCGTAACTTCTAAACCACTAAT
>JADANM010006502.1:8487849-8508619 GCA_026213755.1 Eurema hecabe
GAATCGCGCTCGTAATTGACGTATTGGTGCGAGAAAGACAACACGACCGGGACAACCAATCAACGCTCGCGCACCCGACGATCACGCGCCCCGCGCGCCGCGCCGCTACCTCGATACCTTATTTTTGACTTCTGCGCAGGTTTCGTTCAGCGCTAATGATTCGTGACGCGTACTATACTAACGTCATTGTTCACGCAAACCCCGAAATTTTAGGTCGCAATATAAGGTAAATATTCATTAGTTTATTGTTCAATGTAGATTTTCTAGTACGTTACTAAATAAATATTTACCGTTATTTCACCCCACAGCATAATTAGGATGGCAAAATAATTAACCCTTTCATATAACTTTGTCAAGTAGATATGTTGTTATGTGTGTTGATATACCAATATATAACATACTATATGAAACGTCGCTTTCCGCCTTCTGTCTGTCTGGCCCTATGTATACTTAAATCTTTAAACTACGCAACGAATTTTGGTGCGGAGTATTAAATAGACAAAGTGATTATATAAGCGTTTATACGTATAATGCATGCATCAAACTTGCATGCGAAGCCAGCGTAATCATAAAGGAGAATGTCTTATGTCCATACTTTTGTGTGAGGACATTGAGAAATAAATAAATATAAATAAATATTTTCAGGACATTTGTACACAGCGCCATCTAGTTCCAAGCTAAGCCGAAGCTTGTGTTATGGCAACTAGATAACGGAATAAATTACATATACACGTACGTATAAATGTCCCGAAATTTAACAAAATGCGTTCAGTAGTTTTGGAATGACAGACTGGAAGGTAACGTTTGTATTTTTAATATTAATATAGTAAATGCGAAAAAAATTTCAGTAATGATGATTTTTAAATATATGTATTTTCAATATTCCGTGTCGAAAATAATGTCTTATATTATACTTATATTGAGCAATAAAATGTTTCGCCATCGCTGCTAATTAGTTGAATGTACATGTATAAATAAATGCACGTTTTGTTAAAGTAGAATCCTTCATAAGCTCTGAGTAATTAAGCATGTTGTGTTGCCGCCCCGTTGCTTTATTTGTGGTCAACGCGTTTTTCAATAGCAACCCGGGCGCATATTACTTATTCCATTTAAAAATAAAATAACATTCTTATTTTAAATTCTGACAATTTTTAATTTAAGACGTTATCTATATATATAAAAGGAGAGACTGACTGACATATCAACGCACAGCCTAAACGGGTAAACGTAGGCACTTGAAATTTGGAAGGGACGTAGCTTAGGTACTGTAGAGGTGCACTAAGAAAGGAATTCCCGCGGGAACGGGAGTTAGCGGGAAAAAAACATTTGTATGATAAAATCTAGGAAAAAAGGATTATAAGGGAGGGAAGGGGGGGTCAAAGTTTATATGAAAGTCCACGCGGACGGAGTCGCGGGCAACAGCTAGTGTATGATATTTGTTTAATTTGAGTAGACCAGACAGCCCTAATGCCTTCATAACGACTTGGGAGAAACCTTAGCTGCATTCAATTAAGACGAATGCGTTTAAATAGCGCTCTAAGTTATTGGAGGATCATTCGATATTAGAATTTTGTCTCTAATACTTCAATATTAATAATAATTAATATAATAATGAAGGTATCGTGTGTATTGGTGCTGGTGCTGGGCGTGTTGGCGGCTCTCATTGCCAACTGCAGCGCGTCACCGAGAGTCAACTGGGATGCCGTCAAGAGAGGCGCTAAAGGAGTTGTAAGTATAATTACTATATCAAAAAAGCTTTATAAATTCCCAATGCGCACTTAATATCAATTTCAAAAATTCACGGCATCGTTTTATACATACTATATTTACGTAGTTATTGGTTTAGTTCTTTTTGCATTTCTTTGATTTACTCGTATAATAGGTCTAGATGTGGCGTGAGCTCTCATTCGCTTTTGTCTCGCTAACATAATTTTAACTACTCCTAATTTCTTCTATCAATATTTCTACTTAAATTTTAGTATTATTAAATCGTTATTTTTTTTTATTTTCAGAGTCGCGGTCTCGGAATCCTGAGCGCCCTCGACACCGCTCATAGCATATATGAACAGCGTCACCAATAAATAGTAAATCCTTTTAAAATCCATTGTTTTTTTTATTAATTACCTAATACGTTTAACAAAATAAACTAAGTTTTTAGAATTTGATGATCACACAAATTTATGTAATCAAAATAAATAGTAATATTACTGTAAGGTTCTTGTAGCCTTAAGGAAGTGAAAGCACGTAAAAAGAAAGCTATAGAATAATCATTACCCTTACATTACACTATAAATCTAACCTTTGTATGCAAATACAAGCAGTTTTAACAAAATAACACTTTCCTTCTAAAGTACGGCATAAGGTAAACCCTTATACTCTTTATAGGGTTTTTTGCGGCGTTTTAGGAGGCGACGCGGTAAATTTGCGACCGGGTGTATAGGGGAAATGCCGCCTCATTAGTATTGGTGTAGCGACTCCGTGAGTGTGATCGTAAAAGATCTGCACTTTATATACTGCTAGTCATTCATATGAGCATCACTCTATAGCTTACAGCCAAGCTGAACGTAGCTTATAAATCGAATTAAGATCTATAGTAATAAACATGAAACTATTCAGTTTGTTCGCTATGGTGATGGCGGTGATCGCGCTCTTGAGCGGCGTCGAGAGCGCGCCAAAAGGTGGCGTTGGCGCCATTAAGAAGGGCGGCCATATTATTGTAAGTTTAACAATTTATTAGTCATTTTCGAAATCTCGGCGTTTAACAATAATAAAAGAACGTAAAAATATAACAGTTTCATTAAGTAATTTTAAGTAAGAATTCAAAAGAGGTTATTTTTTTAATTAAATGTTTTTTTACAGAAAAAAGGCTTGGGCGTTATTGGTGCGGCGGGAACAGCCCATGAGGTGTATGAACATATCAAAAACAGAAGAAACTAGGCATCGCGACATTTTAATATTAGATAATTACTTAATTCCTTGTATAAAGTAGTTGTGTATAATGTATATAAATGTTTAAAATAAAGTATTATAAATATTTCAGCTTTTCATTTCGTTAATATTAATATAAGTTATATGAATGTGTATAAAAATTAAGAGCCATGTTATTTCACTTGTTTTGATATCACGTGTGACCCCAAATTTAATGAAAGATTGTACTCGTTACTTTTGTAAAAAAATAAGTTATATTAGAACATAGATTACATAGGTATATTTTCTGATGAACTATGGAACTCTTCATTTGAAAATTTACCGTATCTACGGATTATGTCGAAAAACCAAAATTTCACAAACGCTCGTAAAAGAAGGACGAAGAAGACCATTTCAGATTTCAGAAGTTTACCGACGTACTCTAACTATTCTTATTACATATTTCCTATTTAATTTAATTATAATATTAATTCTGATGTAACTTAATTGTAGATATAAAACTAAATGCATTCATATCGTCTCAATAACTGTTAATATCGGCGGGCGGGCCTGGTGTCCTGAAATACGGGCTTGTAGCCTAGTTTAGGCACCAGACTCAATACAATGTCGAATTGAAATTATTGTATTGAAAAATTATTGTATAGAATATTTAAATTAATAAATATAAAAATATAATATATAATAAATTCAGAAAGGTAATATCTTTACTAGCAGTGCAACATGAAATTCGTTCTTCCTATTTTGATTAAAACTATTTGAATAGTGACATTATTACTACTTTTGAAATTGAATTGAAATACAGCAGATAGAAATGAATAAAGTTGTAGTCGGATATTCCTAAATTAGGGAGCTACCTGAACTATGATTTGGAATACTATAAATGTCAGGAACTTTAATGAGCGTTTGACAACATAACAAATTTTCCAGCAACAAAAGCTAGAATCGCTATAATGAGATATACGTTTTCGCAGTGGAACATAGAAATATTTTAATTAGCTTTACTACTCTATTCTGGGATACAGAATCAGAGAGTTCTGGCCATCTACTAGTTATGTTTCACAGATAAGGACTAGATTAAAATAGGATATCGTGTAAAGTATCTGTGGAGAAAATAAAACTTGAAGAGTAATATAATAAACATTTGTGGAATCACAGAATCCATTCTTAGTATGTACATTATAAATGCGAAAGTAACTCTGTCTGTCTGTCTTTTCATCAGCTAAACTACTGAACCATTTAGAACGAAATTTGGTACAATGATAATCTACAGGCTGGTGAAGGACATAGGCTACATTATAACTGGAAAAAAGGGTTATAAGAGTGGAAGATCAATGTTAATATGAAACTCGACGCGGACGGAGTCGCGGGCAACAGCTAGTATTTTATAAGTTAGCAGTATATTATTATATTGCCAAATGGCACTCGATATCGCGTAAAATTACACCAAAATTCAGTCACTCCTGCAATTTGTGTAACATAATAAATATACCATTTATTTTTTCTTTTTAAATCTCTCCTGAGATATTCATTGAAATGTAACTAACATTAATGTTATAAAGTAGCTTATAGAGGATCGAATCACTGATTTGGGTGAATAAATCCACGTTTTGTTAACGCTGAAGCATTTATAAGCTCTGAGTAATTAAACATGTTGTTTTGCCGCACCGTTGCTTCATTTGTGGTCAACGCTTTTAAATTACGATCCATGTTTTGTAGCAATTCATTAAAGCACTTTTATTGTAATATCTGACACGGTTTTTTCGAACATAGCATTTGGCAAATTTTAATGGGGCGTTTACTTTCCTAATACCTTTATAACGACTTGGGAGAAACCTTAGCAACATTCAATTAAGACGAATGCGTTTAAATACCGCACCAAGTTATTGGAGGGTCATTCGATATTAGAATTTGGTCTCTTATTGTTCTATATTAATAATAATAAATATAATAATGAAGGTATCGTGTGTGTAGCGGTGTTGGTGCTGGGCGTGTTGGCGGCTCTCATTGCCAACTGCAGCGCGTCGCCGAGACTCAACTGGGACGCCGTCAAGAGAGGCGCTAAAGGAGTTGTAAGTATTGTTTTAAAACAAACGTAAACAATCTAAACTAATTTATGTTATAATCATATACGTTTGAAATTTGAATATTATATCGCAGTCAATATTTTCCCCAGTGTAGTTCCTTAATGTATTGTATTTATAATTATTGTGGGCTTGTTTAAAATAATGTATTGTCTTTTTGCAGAGCCGTGGTCTCGGATTCCTGGGCGCTCTCGACACCGCCCACAGCATATATGAACAGCGACATCAATAAATACAATAATAAAATATTTTCATAGCCACATTGAATTTTTATTCATTAAGATTATTAACTAACATGTGCTCAAAATTAGATGATTTTGTAACACTTTATAATTAATACTAGCAACCTCTTGGAACACTTTACCTATTAAGGAAAACGCATGATGAAAATCGCTTGTGTGATTTTATACATTTAAACATACGTAAAAGACAGAAGAAAGAGTCTTATTTTTACAATGTGTAATGATGATTCAACAAGATCAATAGATAAGTACTTGATTTAAGTATTGCTGGCACGTTGTTGAGAACAAATAAACTTAAACAAATAAAACATGTTAATCGGCAATAGTATTAATATAATTATGGAACTTATATATCAAGAGATTATTTATACAACATTTTAAACATAAATATTAAAGAGAGTTTTTAATTGAATAAAATGAGTAAAAATTCGACGTCATTTTCAGGAATTTAAAAAAGTAAATTACTCTGTACGTGGAAATTATGAAAGGTTAAAAAGTTACGAAATCGTCGCGAATAATTAAAATGTCGATCAACCAGGAAATTTTTCTCTAAAACCCAAACTCTATCCACACGTGGCAATGGGTCCAATCAAATTCGAGGAAAATGAACGATTTAAAATTATTCTTCGATTATGTACAGGGTACGAGGTATTTGGTCCGCATATAATATAATTTTTAATATCCTATAATTCAGGGTTTGATAATTTACCATTACAAAATTTATAAAACGGTAATAAACATTGTAGGTACTGAACTTATTGATATTTTCCATAATTGAAATGGAACACAAAAACAACTTAAAATATACTTTTTAACACTTTATTTTTAACATTAAAAAATAACAAATAAATGTTACATAATAATAGTAAATAGACAGTATAAGTCAAATTTCTTTAAATGTAGTCGCTCAGGTAACTTAAAAAATCACTAGTTTCTTCTGTTTTTGATATGTTCATACACCTCATGGGCTGTTCCCGCCGCACCAATAACACCCAAGCCTTTTTTCTGTAAAAGAATATTATTTAATTAAATAAATAAACCCGTTTGGGTTATTTATTATTATATTTACCAAGTATGAATACTTTCTAAAAGTATTTATGAAGTAAATTTAAATATATTTTTTGACTTTCATTTATAATAGTAAAACGCCGCTATTTTACAAAAATGGTAAATAAATTTCTAAACTAACAATAACATGGCCGCCCTTCTTAATGGCGCCAACGCCACCTTTTGGCGCGCTCTCGACGCCGCTCAAGAGCGCGAGCACCGCCATTACCATAGCGAACAAACTGAATAGTTTCATGTTTAATTACAATAGATCTTAATGCGAGTAATCAGCTACTTTCGGCTTGGCTGTAAGCTGTAGAGTGATGCTCATATGAATGACTAGCAGTATATAAAGTGCAGATCTTGTACGATCACTCTCACGGAGTCGCTACACCAATACTAATGAGGCGGCATTACCACGGTGAGGAACGGTAGCGTATTGTTTTTAGGGATTACCTTTTGACGTAATTTAGGAGGATAGTGCCAAATCCGTTACTTTTCTTAATCAATTAATTTGCAATTCACTCCAATGGCGTGCTACTACTGTAACTCAAAAGATTAATAGTTTTTCAATACCGTTATTTATATTCTAGTTATAGTACAGATGCGAGGACTTACCTAAATTATAGACAGATGTATCTTTATTAAATTTGGCCACATATAGTAATACTTTTGAGTGGTCATAGTCATTACAAATCAATAATTTAGCACTGTTTCTAAAGGCACTTTACAAAGAAGAACCAGGAAAAACAAAAAAAAAAAATTTAAACTTTAAAAAATTGAACTGCGAACTATTGATATCAAATAACATAGAAAGATAATAAAAATCCTCTTATTGCTCTCCTTTACTTAGACTAATTAATTATCCAACATTAAACTGTGTTTTGTTAAAACTCTTAAAGGATAATAAAAATACAATATAGCTATAAAATAGTTTATTATTGTTCTATTGATGTCGTTGTTCATATATGCTGTGGGCGGTGTCGAGAGCGCCCAGGAATCCAAGACCATGACTCTGAAAGAAAATATATTATATTAGTCCCCAAGGGCTATGAATATATGAAACAATTTGATCTCGTAAAAACAGCGAGTAAAGAGAATCAAGCACCATTGTAATAAAGTTAATATACATATATAATATAAGCTTTTAGTCCTTGCTTGAGATCAATACTTACAACTCCTTTGGCTCCTCTCTTGACGGCGTCCCAGTTGAGTCTCGGCGACGCGCTGCAGTTGGCAATGAGAGCCGCCAACACGCCCAGCACCAACACCAATACACATGATACCTTCATTATTATATTAAATAAAAAATGTTAAATACTTCAAACAATAAGTATTCTATCTATAGAAGACTCAAATCGAATGGTGTAGTATGGAAGTTGCGTGTATTTAAATATTTTGAGCTCAATTTAATTTGGTCGAGGTATCTCCCAAGTCGTTAAGAATCAATTGATTTAATAACTGTCGAAAATACCCTCAGAATCTTGCGTTGTAAAATAATTAACTCAAAATAAAGAACTTATCGTAATAATTACTTATATGCATATTACATTCTTTTAACCCTTGCTTATAACTTGGTACTCATAACTTATAAGCTCTGAGCAATAAAACATGTGTTACCGCCTCTTTGCTTTATTTGTGGTCGACGCATTTAAATAGTGACTCGTGGTTGATAAAAAATTGTTTACAAAAGTATTATTACAAAATCGAATATGTTTTATCTCGAAAGAGATATTTCTTAGATCTAATGTGGCGCTTACATTCATAATGCCTTCATAACGACTTGGGAGAAACCTTAGCAACATTCAATTAAGACGAATGTGTTTAAATACTGCTCTAAGTTATTGGAGGATCATTCGATATTAGATTTTGGTCTCTTATACTTCTATATTAATAATAATACATATAATAATGAAGGTATCACGTGTAGCGGTGTTGGTGCTGGGCGTGTTGGCGGCTCTCATTGCCAACTGCAGCGCGTCGCCGAGACTCAACTGGGACGCCGTCAAGAGAGGAGCCAAAGGAGTTGTAAGTATTACCGATTTAATGCTAAGCATACTAAATACAATGAATAGTAATGTATTAGGTAAAATTTTCAGGCACAAATAGTTTCATTAGTAGTTATATTATAAGTACTACACTTATTGTACGAAATATTGTTCCCCAATGTATGTATCTATCTACATTTTTTATACTCTTTAGAATTATGTTTTTTTATTACTACAATATAATTTTGTTTTTTTTTCAGAGCCGCGGTCTTGGAATCTTGAGCGCTCTTGACACCGCTCATAGCATTTATGAACAGCGTCATCAATAAATAAATAATAAACATCTTATATGCGTATTTTTTTAAATGAATTCATCCCTGAATGTTGGTGCTCCGATAGCTTTCGATGGCTTAGCTGGTTCAACGATAAAAAACAATAAAAAAATACAACAAAGATATTACGTATGTTCTACATGAGGTAATAAGGACGAATATATATTTTTTAATATAAGGTTGTCAACTAATTATTACATTATTAAACACACCATAGACTATCCATACCTACTAATATTATAATCCATACTTCTATACTTAATATCCTATATGCAAAAGTAACTCTGTCTGTCTTTCCATCACGCTAAAACTATTGAACGGATTAGAACGAAATTTGATACACAGTTGGTGTAGAGCCTAAGAAAGAAAGTAGGCTACTTTTTTCCAGAAAAAAAAGAGTTAAAAGGGAAGATGGGGTCAATATTTATATGAAAGTCTACGCGGACGGAGTCGCGGACAGCAGCTAGTCTTTAATAAAAAGAAAAAAATGCTTAATGTAAACACTCTAAAGAATTATTTTTTAAACCACAACCTATAATTACATATTTAATGTTCAATGGTTTTAGGTAATATTTCGGAGCACTAGTGTCGTAGACTACCTACCTAAGTACTAAATAATGAGCATATTTTTCCTCTTATTATTAACATGGAGGCTAAAAGTTATGTTAAACCCATGCTTTTCCTTACGTATGTAGTATTACGTATACAATGCTCGATAATAAGCTCTAACTGGGAAAATCCAAATCATTAGTATGGGCAGAGCGAAGAATCCCAAATCGTTTACTATTTAAACACAAGTATTGTATGAAGAAATAACATACAGTAGCTTCACAGCACAGTTTACGAACCTCATTTGTTATTATAAATAAATATTGGCTAAAATGAAACTGTTTAGTTTGTTCGCAATTGTAATGGCGGTGCTCGCGTTCTTGAGCGGCGTCGAGAGCGCGCCAAAAGGTGGCGTTGGCGCCATTAAGAAGGGCGGCCATGTTATTGTAAGAATAATGTTGCTATATAATAATGTTCTATTTTAAAGCTCATGTTAAAATATTTAATAAAAATATATATTCTTATTTTTAACCTAAACAGAAAGTTATCGTTAACAAGTTGATAATACTAACTTATACGTGTTTCAAATTTAGTTAAAATATTAATGTTTTCTTACAGAAAAAAGGTTTCGGTGCTCTGAGTGCAGCGGCGACAGCTCATGAAGTTTACGAACATATTAAAAACAGAAGAAACTAATTTCTATTGAAATACATACCTAATAAGAATTTCTAATTCATGTAAATACTTTATTAGAAGAAATTTGTAGCCAAATTTCCATTTTATTAAAAAAAAAATAGTTTATTTCAAAGAAATTCGTATTATTAAGGATATTTTATAAAGAGCCCCAAGGAAATATTTGTATAACGTGATAATCTTGCTCCGTTCTACGACTTTGTTTGAATAATATTAATAATTATTTTGTAGTATGAAATTATATTCTGTGATATGAATAAATACCTACTGTAACTACAATTTATTTTTTATTACTTACATCACTTATGTAGGCAAATGTACGTAAAAGACTATTTTGTCGATTTTATTAAGTATGAAAGTTAGTTAAAAAAAATTGTATCACTTCAAATAGTTTATTTTAGAAAAAACTCCTTGAAGTGAATTTATACGATAAGCAATACTTACCTATACTTCATTTAGATTGCTTATTTACAGAAAATTGTGTATACTGATTACTGATATTGATAAAATAAATACACTTGACCCTTATTTATTGACTTTTATTTTCTTTATCTATTTTATAGCCATATTTTTAACTTTGGCAATGAAAATAACATTGCCCGCCTTAAAAAATATTTTATACGAAGATCGGAAGAGGAATAAAAATCTACCGTATCCCATTTCCTATTTTCGATAGTTTGTATATATTTTTTTCTACTAGGTCGAAATTATGTTATTGGTATTTTAGTATTTCCTTCATTCATAAAGTAGACACTAATTATCTCGGAATTTTGAAGCTGTTATTTCGGAATGTAGGCTAAAGCCTTAAAATTTGTTATAGGTGAATAATCCTTAAGTGATTAAATAAATAAAATTTTACATTTCATAATTACTAAATTTGCTTATTTATTTCAAATAAAATATGGACTTGTTTTATATTCATTTCATTGAGGACAATTTCAATGACCTAGGTATTATTTTTTGAGTAGCAAAAATCAATAATACATATTATAATCATAATATACTCGTAAATAAAACGTTTTGAACTAGCAATATCAATAATATTGATAATAATTGATTCCCAATAACGTTATTCACTAAAACATTTTTTCTAACCTTTATACATCATACATATTATGCATATAACATATGTACCATCCTCTTGATTCACTCTATCTTATAAAAAAATCACATGAAAATCGGTTGAGGACAGACAAACGTTACAAGCTACTTTGTTTTATACTAAGCAGCCCGCAGCAAAGTTCTGGGTAGCACTACATTGGTTATGGGCTGGCTGGGCGGGCTGGTAAAAAACCGAAAAGGATAATTAACATTATGCCCAACGAAGTGGGCGCGGGTCAGCTAGTGTATTATATTAAAGGACTGACTATCTTTTCAAAGCAGTTTTAATACAAATTCCGCAAGTAAATCGCAATTCTTTTAAACTCAAAACACACTTTAAAAATAAATTTTAAGAACACGTTCCTATGCTTCAATCTGCCTCACGGATACTGTGCAAATTAATGATACAATTAATTATTTTTCTTTCAATTAACATATTACCAATACGCCAAATTTGAAGATAATTTCCCCTTAAATTACGCAAGGGAATTATGATAATGATGGTCCTATGTTGCGGCTTATTTAACGACTCCATGACGTTGTATGATTACTTGGAAATCTCAGCTTTGCTCGGGAAAAACCATCCTATTGGTATTTGAAAGGGTCGCTCAATACACTATTTAAACGCTGAACATTATATCAAGAAGTATCAGTCTTCACTTCAAACCGAGTAGCACGGTCTAATAGTTATTGTAAAATAAAATAATAGTTTTTTAAAAATGAAATTATTCAGTTTCTTCGCAATCTTGATGGCAGTTTTCGCACTTTTTAGCGGTGTTGAATGCGCGCCTAAACTCAACGTTGGCGCCATTAAAAAAGGCGGCCATGTTATTGTAAGTGTCAATCGTGTTTTTTTTTATATACGTAATTTTTTATGGATGGGAAAATTTTGATTTTTTGAGTTGACTTTGACATATGTATATTTGAATTTGACGTATATTTATTTAGGCACTTTTTTTTTTGTACTGCGAACTTTGAAATGTCAAAATGTGGCGTATATTATAATATAAAGTATTTTTTTATTTACAGAAAAAAGGCTTTGGTGTTCTGAGTGCAGCGGGGACTGCCCATGAAGTTTACGAACATATAAAAAACAGAAAACATTAATATTGAAGACGTAACATGTTAACATCAGGCTATGACTATTTAATAAGATTTTTTAAACAAAACAAATATTGTAAATAATGTATAATAAATTCTGTAAATTTGCATTTAAAACTTTTATTCAAATTCACCCCCGATCAGTTCCTTGTTTCGACATTATTGATACTAATATTATAAATAAGGAAAGTTTGTGTGTTTGTTAAATCGTAAGGGGTAATCTCGGAATCTACTATACCGATTTTAAATATTCTTTCACTATAGCCACATTACTGCTGAGTGTCATAGGCTATATAAAAAGGTCTGTTAACATTATGCCCGACGAAGCGGGCACGGATTCATTATAAAGTAAATATTAAGACTTACCAAATGTGTGAGCTTTCTGTTTGTTTAACATACATACTTAGGAATATTGTTTTATCAGTTAAGTAAATCCAAACATAGCATCTTTTAAAAGATTACATATTTATTACTTAATATTTATTAGAGGAATTCTTCACTTTAATTCAATTTAAGTAGATTCGTAATAATAATTTTAAATTAAAATATTTTATATTAAAATTAAACACCTCAATTTCTTCGCAATCCTAATTTAAAATCGTACCAAAACTCTTTATAAATAATATTAATCTTTCCTAATAGTGTCTTCTAAGCACCTAACAAGATTTTAAATTAAAAAGTATTCGTAAGTAAAGTGTTTAAAAATTAAAAAATCTTTATTAATTTTCAAACATAAACTAAGGAATTTGTGTAATGGCAACCCAAAAGCTAACTTTTTGGTAGGTCTTAACATTCCATTAGAAAGTTTTGGCTTACGCAAGCGGCCGTAATATTTAAAATTCAAGAGTGACTGCTCTTTGATGTTAATTATACATAATTCTCATACCATTAATCCTTATACCCTTGCTTCATATGAAAAATAGACTTAAAATATTACAATTTAAACATTAACTTATTCGACATTGTAAAAAATCTACATATCTTTCTTTAAACCATTTAATTAGTTGGGTTGTTCTCTGTATTTCGAAAAGTTTTGATAGGATTATTTTATACATATAATATACTGTTGTAGTTAACCATTTATCTATACTAATATATAAAGAAGTAAATTTTGTGTGTTTGTTAATTGTAAGGGGTATTTTTGGGATCTACTGAACCGATTTTAAAGTTCTTTCACCAATAGAAAGCCACATTATTGCTGAGTGTCATAGGCTATATAAAAAAGGATTGTTTACATTATGCCCAACAAAGTGGGCACGGGTCCGCTGCAAAGAACTAAATAAATAAATATTGGGAGACGCAAATATCTTTGGTATGTACAATTAGCTGCATATTGCATTGGACTATTTCCAGTTTAATATTTTTCTTTATTAAATAAAATAAAATTAAAAAAAAACTGATTTTAATGCGGTTTTTAATCACTTAGATTGATTCAATAGGAAGGTTTACCTAATAATATTAGTAAAATCTTCTACTAATACATATTATGTATATATTAACAATTGTGGGGTGAGTGAATTGTTTTGTTTCTTAAAAATAAAAATAAAAATATTATACGTACAGACGAATTGAGAACCTCCTCCTTTTTTGAAGTCGGTTAAAAAGCATTTGCGTCAAGGACCAAGGTGCGATGCAAAGTATGTATATTGTATACTGTATAGATAATAAATTTAATCACTCAATATGACATATGAGTACATAGTACATACTATATCGAACGCGTCTCTCATTAGCGCGTATACGAGTGTGTAAATGATATCTTTGAAATTAAAACGTCATTTTCGCGATAATGGGACGCGGTGTGTTTACACAAAACTTGTAATTATTAAAACGCAAAATATTTAAAAGTTATTGAATATATTGTAGACGTTTGAATTTAACTTACTTTAGACAAGATGTCTGCCTCTCTTTTGTGGTTAATGGGAGACTAGTTGTTGCCCACCACTTCGTTTGCGTGCATTACCTATTACCATTTACTCCCCTTAGAGTCATTTTTCCAAAAAAATGTGTCTTTTTAGGCTAGACTAGACTTTTTCTAGACTTTCTGAGTACTAAATCATTACAATTTTTACTATTTTTTTTAATGTGCTTTATATTATGTTGCGGACTGTTTCTACTTATCAAGGTTTCGTTAAGATTGTTCAAACTATTTGTAGCATATATTTATATTAGTCCGGTCAATTTAGACATTTGAAGTTACATAAAGTCCCAACAAGCTGAATTTCAGTGAAATTGTTCAAAATATAATTATAAACAATGTCTAGAAGTTCCCCATCATTCCCCTGTAAGGAAATTTTTTTATTCAAGGTCAGAGGTAAAAAAATAGATTTTAGCGATTTTCAGCAAAACGGTAAGTTTTATCATAAAAGTACCTTAGAGAAAAATGTAGATCATAAGTCACTTCACTCTCATTTTTTGGTCTAAATTGACCGGACTATTTATATAATTTGCTTAACTGTTATACATATATAGTATTGTAAATATTATTCCTCTCGGCTCAAAAAGGCCAGTACTTACGGACTGGGTAAAGTACCTTTTGTATTTGGCGAGATAACATCTCATATAAAATGCGAAATGTATAGAAATCAATCTCATTTGCGAATAATTACACTTAAAAATTAGTTACAATGGATTTCGTTAAGCTATTTTTAATGTTATTATGTGTTTTTTCTGGTATTATTTCGTCGCAGGCAAGACCCGGTAAAATTCCTGTGAACGCTATCAAGAAAGGTGCTAAAGTTATTGTAAGTATTGTTTTTTTAACTTAAGAATCTAAAGAAGTATTAATTGTAAATATACAGGTTTTTTTTGGTTGTTGGAGAAGTGTTTTTTATGGTTTTAATTTTGAAATGGTATTAATATACATAATTATTATATGTATGTAGGTATATTTTCATTTTTATTTAAAGGTATGTAATTAGGTACAGTTAAGACTTTATAGGTATGTTATAACAAGATAAAGTAAAAAAACTAAAACCCAACTACGACAAAAAACGACGCTGAAAAAGTATAAAAGTACCCCATGAATACAGGTAATGTCACAAGCAAATGCTAGTAATATATATATATATTCGAAATGTACAAGTGAAGCGCTTTAAAATGATACCAAACACGGCATATCTAGCTTAACTTTATTTTTTTACTCTGTATATTTTGTCCGCTAGAGGGCGCCACATTGAATTTGGTGAAAATCTATATAGCCTATAACCAGCGGACAATTAAGACGCTTCTAATGATATGTCATTTGTCGAATTCTGATTAGTGGTTTAGAAGTTACGAGGGAACAGATGAACATACATACATACATACATACATACATACTTAGCCTGTCAAAATCATAACCCTCCTTTGGCTTTGCCGTAGTCGGGTAAAAATAGACATTATCCCCATATTATCGAGTTAATTCATAAAAGAATAGTTAGCAGAATTAACAAATAATAGAGAATAGAACCAAATAAGTACATACTTTACCAGTGAAATGGCACATGTATTTTTTGTATTTTTTTTCCTTGCTTTATGGAGGAGCTAAATTAAATTAATTAAATAATTTAATATGGTTTTATTTTTCAGGGCAAGGGACTACGGGTTATAAACATAGCTAGCACCGCTCATGACGTTTATAACGCTTTTCATCATAAAAAGAAGAAACATTAAGTTATTGACAATTTGTCAACAGTAACACTTATGCATATTGAAAAAAAATGCAACGAACGGCGTCCTTTTCTGAAGTACCTATGACTTGTGAGACAGATAGATATACTCGTATACACGAATTATCCTTATGAACCATTTAATCCTACTTATAATATTATAAATGCGAAAAACTACCAAAATTTTACATTTAACGAAATCCTAAATGGATTTCGCTAAAACTCGCTACAGGTAGATTACATCCTATATTAGCACTAAGGATTTTTATCGTGGTATTGTCACGGAAATGCAAAGAACAGGCGAGATAACGGATAGTTTAAGTACTTTACTATTTTGTGTACAATACATCTTGTGGTATCAAAGATCGCGCAATGTTATCCTAGCGTCGTTGAGGAAAACGTTTTAAATATATTTTAGCATAGCTTGTTATCAATATTTAGATCTAATTTTATTTTATTTTTTTAAAGTTGTGTTTTTGCCATGTATTAGTAACTAATTTATTGTTTTGTGAATCCATTAGCTTTCCTTACAGACTGTGTAGTGTGCATTTATCTTACGCCATAGGTATGCTTAATACTCAATAAACATTAAGATATAATTTTGGTTAATTTTATTTTACTCCTTTTTTAAACAACACACACACATGTGTTATCGCTCGGAGATGTCTCGACATCTCTATGATTTGACAAGATAATTTTAGATTCAGGTCTACTTCGAGAAAAAACCTTATGACTTAAAACACGTTTAATAACAATTGTATTGTATATTAAAAGCATTCCATAACAATAAGTACATCCACGTGCGTATGCTTTATGAATAATTTATATGGAGCGTAGTGCTTTGGTTGGTACATTTTGTATTATTGTATAGGACTTTCCTTAATGTGTACGACTGGTTTTTCCACTTTACAACATGATTGTTTATATTTTATTTCTCACGTCTAAAAGTCATGCTTTACTTTTCTATTTTTGTACCATATATAATATTATATGCGATGCTTTCTCTTGTTTACTTTAAAAGATAAAATAGAAATTAAAAAGGATATTATATACCTAATAATATATGGTTGATTACACCAAACAACAAGGTATTTGTGGTAAAATTGCCTGGCAGAGGATGCTATTTATCAATAAGGTCACCTTATGTAAATATTTAATTGAGTTAATGTATGCTATTTGTATAGATATAAGATTTTGTTTTTTTTTTATACTATAAAATGGTGAAACGAGCTGGACGCACTCCTGGGTAACGCCAGCCCATAACCATTGCAGTGTTACCGGGAACTTTGCTCTAAAGCCAAACTCCGGGCAGGCGTGCACTACACTGTTGCTCCTCACTATCAGTCATAATATACACTCATTAGCCATATTGATTTATGGTGACACAGCAGACCGAGACGAAAAATGTTAAAATGTTTTATTTTAAGTAGAGCAGTAAGAAAATAACAATATGAAAGAACAAAATGTGAAATTGAGGGAAATCAAATCTATACTAATATGTAAAGTTCAGCTTTAGTTGAACTTTACATATTAGTATAGTGAGTTTGTTTGTTTGTTTGTTTGTTTGTTTGTTTGTTTGTTTGTTTGTTTGAACGTGCTAATCTCAGGATCTACTGGTTCGAATTTAAAAATTCTTTTTTTATTAAATTGACTATTCATCGAGGAAGGCTTTAGGCTACATAATATCACGTTGCAACTAATAGGAGCGAAGATATAATGGAAAATATGAAAAAAACGGGGAATATTATTGATCTTTGAGGGCTTTCTTTGCGTGCGCTGCGAAAACGGTTCAAGATATAAAAATAATATGTATGAAATAATTATTCCTCTTTAGATGATCTAAAAAAAGTCCTTGACAGTAGATCCGACGGGGACGAAGTCGCGCGCAACAGCTAGTGTTACATAAGTGGAAAATAGTATACATTAAATTGGACATAACATAACAACAAAAATGTTCAAAATTAAACGATGAGATATGTTAAACCATATAAATAAAAAAACAACACTAATTAGTCCAGTAATGTCACTGGCTACTTATTACCCCTTAAAAATCAAATTTACTTAAAATGGCTCGCAGATAAAACTATGTGAAACACTTTTTATACATTTTATGTTAATATAGTCTCGTAACACGCAGCTTTTTTATTATTATTACGCAGAAATATTATCACACGTAGATGTATGAAAATTTTATGAGTTCTCAGAGAAAGCAAAACCTTTTTTCTACGTTTTGTTTTTATGTACCTACCAAAGCTTAAAACTAAGCGATTCATATAATAATAGAATTTTTCTCTTAAAACTCTAAATTTAAATCTAAGGTTCTTATTTTGATATGTAAAAATTTCAACCAAATCTATTACCTATAGTTTCTTCTATAAGACTAACGACCATAACCCATACAATTACAAAAGGATCGCATTTATGACACATTTTATTAAACGGTGTTTGTGGTTTAATATATTCCTGTTACACACTCATATAGTACAGAACTAAATAGTACAGACTTAATAACAGCGCGATTTGTCATTAACCATTAAGGGAATCAATAGAATGAAGATTATTGTATTCTTAGTGATACCTGTGTTATCTCTGGGGATTGTCCTGGGACGATTGTGCCCATCCCGTGTTTAAGTGTTTACCAAATACCACTAATCCCAGGAAAACTCCCTTGTTCAAGCATTACTACAACTACGTTCCGACGAACGCCAAGCCATGTTTGAAAAAGTTTTAGAAAATAAAATAGTGCCGAAATCGCTATAGCGTATCTAAAATAACTTTTCCCTAATTGCTTAAATTTTTTTACAAGCTTTTATTTTCACCTGTCCGGGGTCTGTTTGTTTGTTTGTAATCAAATCTTGCGTTGATCAACATTGTCTCATCAAATTTTGCAGGCTTGCGTAAATCGTATGACAATGCAAAATTATTACGACATGGAACTGATCTGATGATGGAGCCTGCAGGTGACCATAGGAACTTAGTAATTAAACGACACAACCCTATCCTGTTTGAGCTCGTTTGATTCGTCTTGACAAGTACTCCCGTCCGGGGTCTGTTTGTTTGTTTTAAAGCTTGTTTTTAAATAAATTTAAAATTTTTAACTACTACCTTGTTTTAATATAAATATTTTCCGGGGCAATCTTTTCACGAGCCTCGCTAAGATAATGTTTTAAAATAACCTCAAAGGCCCGACGTCAAATGAGATGAGGTAAAAGCTTTAAGACGATTACAATTTTAAATCTCAACCATATTTTTTGAACTTGTAACATTAATAAATGAATTCCTTCGATTGTTTTTCAAGGTAAATACGACCAATATAAAATTCAAATTCAAAAGCAAAAAATTAATTTGCTTCGCGCAAAGTACTACGTATTTACATTTAGTAAATAGAAATGATTTAATAGATATATCATAATTTTGAAGTCGGTATAAGTACGCGTCACGAATCTTTAGCGTTGAACGAAACCTGCGCAGAAGTCAAAAATTAATGAGGTATCAAGGTAACGGCGCGGCGCGCGGGGCGCGTGATCGTCGGGTGCGCGAGCGTTGATTGATTCCCCATGGTGTTGTCTTTCACGCACCAATACGCCAATTACGAGCACGATTCTACCAATGCGCAGCTATTCTCATCCAGCGCTAAACATAAATGACGAGACCTATACCTATATGCCAAATTTCAACCAAACTTCAATAGTTTTCCTTAAAGACTGTTTTAGTATGAAAGACTAACAATCCTTACAATTGCAAAAGTATAGCATGTATACTACTTAGTATGGATAATCTGCGACTGTTTTTATTAAACTAAGTTTGTGCCTAAACAATTTTTCCTGTTAAATGTTCTTATAAATGCGCAATACCCCCGCTTATTCATTCATTCGTCATTTACCATTAAAGCAGTAGAATGAAGGTTCTCGTTCTCTTTGTGATAGCTGTGTTATGTTTGGGGAATGTCCTGGGACGATCGTTCTTAATCCCGGGAATACTTCCCAGTTCCAGTACTACAACGACTACGTCTACGACTACCGCAAAGCCATGGTCGAAGAAAGTTAAGGATGGCTTGGTAAGATTTTTAATAATCATTGTCTTATGTAATTTTAGTATTGTCATTGTTAGGGTTTTTTAAAACATATCGTATAGATTTTTCCTTATTAATAAAGTATCGCTTTTTAGATATATAGGTTTAGAGATCATATATTGACTCATTTCTCATATAATATAAAGAAGGACTTTGTTTTCTTTTTTGTAGAACGAAGTTCACGCATTCTATGAAATATAATAATTAGTATTATTTATGGGTGGTCTCGCCGGATAAGATCTAAAGTTTAGATTATTCAAATACGCTAGACTAACTTCTTGGATAAAACATTTTTGAATTACTTATGAGTACTAAACTGTTGAAATATTATGTTAAAGGTACCTTTATAAAATTGAAATTAGTCTACACTGTTTATTATTTAAATACCTAGTAATTTACAACTTTTAAACTTGACTATACAATATCTTGAATCTTAATTAAACTAATTTAATTTAGCTTTCAATAGAAATATAACTCTAGACTACGAAAACGCATCAAATGGTTCAAATGAGCCCAATACATATGGATTGGTCTATAATTGCGCAGTTTTTATTTGGTCTTGTGTTTTCAGGATACCTTCTTCCACGGCGCAGCTGCTGCCAGTATTATCCAGCAAGGAGTCCACAACGCTCGAGGGAATAAAAACAAACACAGCCACACCGACGTCAAACAAACATGATTCAGCAGACTAAATATGTAATGGCGGAATAATAATACACTATTCGAATTTAAGTTTAGTACGCGTCATTTTTGTTTAGCGCTGGACGAGAATAGCTGCGCATCGGTAGAATCGCGCTCGTAATTGACGTTTTGCGCGAGAAAGACAACACGACTGGGACAACCAATCAACGCTCGCGTACCCGACGATCACGCGCCCCGCACGCCGCGCCGATACCTCGATACCTTATTTTTGACTTCTGCGCAGGTTTCGTTCAGCGTTAAAGATTCGTGACGCGTACTATACAACTCAAATCGGTCCTATTTGA
>JADANM010006502.1:8616861-8682170 GCA_026213755.1 Eurema hecabe
GCATCAGAAGCGGCTGCGATGCGAATCTCCAGGTACTAAGCCCCCCCGCCACGACAAGGCAAGGAACGTTTGGGGGGGAACTCCCAAGGAGCCTGATAACGCTATTAGTGTATCATAGCATTTATTATAAAAAAAAGTAAAATGCAGTAAATACTCAGTCGGAATAATTTTATTATTAAAACAACATTAAATGTACCATTAGCTCTACATATTATAGAGCGCACTACAACCTTGTGCATTATAAGAATATTCAGGTGATATGATTTTATAAAAACAGTGTTAATGAATGTCGATAAATGTTTATAAATAACCTAACATGATTAAATCGATCCGTACTTTTTAAAATAAACCTTACCAACGATTGATCCACAAAGAGTATGGTAACAGGTCGATAGTAAATTATTACAATTTTAAGTATTCCTGTAAATTATTTATAAACAAAGGTGCTTTGGGGAAATTGCTTTAGTATTGTTATAATGATTGATTGATGTCCGGAATAAATAAAGACGATTCGATTGCACACTAGTGTGATACCGTAAGTGGAACGAAACGATTACGTACGGATTAGCCAGTAGGAGACAGCACTCAGCAGTACCGCGCTGCGCGCAAGGAGCGCCCGCGCCCCGAAGATAAGTGCCGATTATATCATGGTATTTGATAATATCGGATACTGGTCACTGGCCACCGGCCACCGCACGACACTAGCCATCATTACATCGGATGACTTCTATTTATACGTTATTTCTTAGTTAATTTGTAAAAACGACGAAAATGAAATGAAAATAATTTATTCACTTAAATCACCTTGTGAAATTTATGAACGTCAAAACTAAAAATATAGATCAATACAGACATGTCGTACATTCGATAACATCTGTTATGCGTTGCAGCGTTTGTACTACGAGTATACGATAATAATTACTTGAAATGATCTTAACTTGTTCCTATTCATTTATATTTTTAATGAAATTAAATACACGAGATATAATAATTAAGAAGACGCGATAGGTACTAGAAGAGGGGCGGCCAATGTAGAGTCCATTCATGAAGCAGTGCCGTTGAATTTGAACGCTGACGTGTTTTTAACCGACTTTAAAAAGGAGGAGTTTTCGAAAATTGTATAGGTGACTAGTGCGTTTATAAGTTTTTCAATGAGTATTTTATGTAAACCCTACTGTAACTGAATTTTGTAGGCGCTAGTGTATCAGTATTTTCTAATGACAACAGTGAGCGATATATGATAAGAACATCTGATAGTGAGTGATTGACTTAAATAAAATAAACTGGGTTTGATAAATATTACGTTGATTCGGTTGGTCGAGACATTGACGCTAGTGCTGCCTAATTATTAAAATCATTGCAGCAATATTGTATAAGTTGAATGTCTCAAACATTTTATTTTAGAGAATGAGAAAGTTTCATTTAAACTTTCAACAATAATGTAATCAGATATGATCAGACTACCGATTGTTTTGAGAGGCCGCAGCGGCGTGGGACGGTGGGTCTGCCTGGAGTGTGTGTGTCACTCACCAGTCGCCACTCACCACTCACCACCACGATATCGGCATAGTGCGTCACGTCGCAGACGGCAGATGTAGCGCCCGAGCGGAAGGATCAAGTCCAAGGCCCAGTTCAAAGTTGATTGATACTGTCGGACGAGCCGGACCTCCGCCACACACTTTCATCTTGGTGGACTAAAAGCAACACCTTTTTAAAGAATTAACTACATGTAAATAAATAACAAATCAATTTGTGTATCATATTTAAAAGTTTATCATGAGGATTTAAAAGTTGTATATCTATTCCTTTCTCTGATTGTGGTTGATTAAAATAAAAAAATAAAATAAAATAAAAAAAGTGTTTATTGCTACTAAAATACAAATTAAAACATTATAAAATCAACAAATACAAACAGAAACGTAGCAAAAGGCGACATCTAATGCAATGCGGATAGCATTAGCTGAGATGTCGCCTTTGCGAGAGCGAACTCTCAGGATAGCGCTGGTTTTCAGATGCCGCCCGCTCCCAGAGATGTTATTTGGGGGTAGGGAGAGAAAGCCATTCCCCATTTATCTGACCTATACAGATGAAATTAAAAAAAAAACTCTTTAAAAAATATTCCTCAAAAAAAAAGAAAAAAAAAAGTAAGTAGCCTCGGTCTATATTTTTAATCAAAACGTAATCAAATATTACTTGTTATTATTAGGACTAATTGATTCCATTAGACATGAAACATTGTAATCCTCTGTGGTTTTCATTAATGCACCGATGTTAATATTATAATGTGGAATTTCTTAATGTCCCAAATTTAATTATGTTTAGGTAATTTAAAGAGAATGAAAGTCATTGGCTTGTACAAATGGTCGGCACTGCGACTTACGAGCCGACTGGAACGTGACTTACTTATTATTTTATCGTTAAGTGCTGTTGACAACACGTTTATCTCTCTACAACATTACACAAATAGATATATTATGATGATAACTAATTCCATGTCATGATACACTGTTTATGTTTAATATTTAATTACGTGTAACTTGAAGTACTGTATACATAGCGTCGAGTTGTTCCGAGCACAGGATGTTCGAATTAGACTAAGACGAGTTTGGAAAAGCCAACTATTCCACTAGCCGCTTCTAACCGTTATAAACTTACATAGCTATTTAGTAGTGCTGTTAACAAGCAATAAGTTATTTTATTCCACAATTTATTCATGTAACAGAAATAGCCTTCATCGCAGAATTTTGTAAATGCTTAAAGTTATACTGTATAACAAAAACATTCATACTTTTGCCAAACATTAAACATGGATAATATGATCAACGTCGATAATGAGCACTGAGTAGTCATGCACGGCTGATGTCAGTAGTCAGTGGGTAGAGAGCAGTGAGCAGTGAGTACACAAGGACACGGCTCGCAGCCCGCAGGCCGCAGCACGTGCGACGGTGCGGGGCACGAGCTAAGTCCAACTCGAGATGCTACAGTATTGTTTACACTAGTCTGAGACCTGAGTCTGTGGCTCGCGCCTGGCCGACCGCCAACCGCTACTCGTGCCGCACCCCTCCCCCCGCACCCCCGCACACCGCGCGCCCCTTTACCCCGCCGCACATTATTGTACTAGGACGATTGAAAAGTGTTACTACGAGTAAACTTGTTAAAAAAATATATTACTATACATACAAAACAGCTTTATTGAAACGCCAATTTGATGCAGAAAAACTTAGTAAATGCTTCTGGAATAAATCGATAACATCCTCTACACTTTTGTGAACCCTAAATCTATTTTAGTCTTATTATAGACACATACGCACACTCACACAAACACACACGCATTGGCCGATAATATATTTTTTTCTTGTTCTCATTTTATCTTTATTTTATTTTTTTATTTTTATACAAAAAGTCAACTTGGACTGCTGTGTCTGTCCCTTCAGCTCCCGTACAACATCACAGGGAGCCAGGAGCGTCTGAAAAATAGCGCGGTCTCGGACTTCGGTTTCGAGAGAGCACAGGCTGAGACGTTTCCTTTCCTTTTATTATTGTAATAAAATGTTTGTTTGTTTTTTTTTACGTGCAGAAGACAATACATTTTATTTTATTTATTTTATAAAGCTTATAAGAGCTCTACATTATAGGGTTTTCGTTGTACTGCTTAGACACTGAAATCTAGCTTTGGTTGGAGAATGCAATTTAATTTCATAATGTTTTGGTCTGTTAAATCTACAATTCAGTCATAATTTTCTCATATTTATGAGACCTCGTATTATTAAATATCTGTAATGAAGTTTTTATTTTTCAATTAATCTATTAAATTTTTAATTCATTAAAAAAAATTTCTGACATAACATTCTCTATGTTATGATTGTCAGTTGGAGCCGGGCGCGAGCAAGGAGGCGCTGGGGCTGGCGGTGGGCGTGAGCCCGCTGGGGCAGCTGGTGGCGTCGCCGCTGCTGGGGCTGTGGGCCAACCGCGCCGGCGCCGCGCGAGCGCCCGTGCTCGCCTCGCTGCTGCTCTTCGTGTTGGCCTCCGTGCTCTACGCCAACCTGCACCTCACGCGCCCGCACGCCCACCACTGGATGCTCGCCGCCCGCGCCCTCGTGGGAATCAGCTCCGGTATATACTTTATCGGCTTCATTATAAGTTTAAACGTAATTAACTATTTTCATGAATTGACTACCGTGATTGAGCTTGACCAATATGATTATTCAATCAATCAATCAATCTAGCACTCACTTGTACTTCTTTTATTAATTGTTCAACGTAACGTAAACGTAATGTTAATAAGGACAATGTGGTGATTTCAGCGAACGTGGCGGTAGCCCGGTCGTACCTGTCGGCGGCGACGCGCGAGAGCGAGCGCACGCGCGCTGTGGCGAGCTGCTCGCTGGCGCAGGTGCTGGGCTTCGTGGTGGGGCCGGCGCTGCAGGCGGCCGCCGCGCCGTTGGGGCCGGGCGCGCCCTACGCGCCCCTCGCCGCCCGCCAGCCCCTCGCGCTGCGCCTCGACATGTACACGGCCGCCGGCTGGATCAACGCGCTGCTCGGGACCATCAACATAGTGCTTTTCCTGCCCTGCTGCTTCAAGGAACGGAAGATTGCGGCGCGGGAGGCCATGCTGGCGCAGGGCAAACAAACTGGTGAGGCACGAGGAGTCTAATTACTGAGTTTTTATACAGTAAAACGATTAAATCTGTCTTTCGTTTATTAAAGAACTACCTATTAATTGTATGTACTCATGTCTTCAGAGAAAGAAGCTTTAAAGGCTCTGAAGCCGGACGTAGTGAGCAGCTGGACGCTGGTGGGCGCGTTCTTCGTGCTAGTGTTCAACTTCGTGCTGCTGGAGACGCTGGCGACGTCGCTGACCATGGACCAGTTCGCTTGGAGCAAGCGCGACGCGCTGCAGTACATGGGCGCGCTCATGAGCGCCGGCGCCGTCGTCGCGTGCGCCGTCTTCGCGCTCATCACGCCGCTCACCAAGCTCTTCGAGGAGAGGTACACACTACACACTGCACATTACACACCACACACTACACACTACACACTACACACTCCACACTACACACTACACACTACACACTGCACACTGCACATTACACACTGCACACTGCACACTGCACACTGCACACTACACACTACACACTACACACTACACACCACTCGCTATCACTTTTTATATTATACTAGCTGTTGCTCACGACTTCGTCCCCGTCGGATCTATTTCTATTATTATGTTATAGTGAGTCAATCTTAGAAGATAGACATATACTGTCGCGGACTTTTTTTTAGATCATTTAAAGAGGAATATTTCTTTCATACATATTATTTTTGTATCTTGAACCGTTTTCGCAGCGCACGCAAAGGAAGCCCTCAAAGATGAATAATTTTCCCCGTTATTTCCATATTTTCCATTATATCTTCGCTCCTATTAGTCGCAGCGTGATGTAATGTAGCCTTCCTCGATAAATGGTCAATTCAATAAAAAAAATTTTTTTCAATTCGAACCAGGAGATCCTGAGATTAGCGCGTTCAAACAAACAAACTCTTCAGCTTTATATATTAGTATAGATATAGATTGTCTACTGTTGCACATTCAATGTACGTAATATACACTATATAATTTTTAAAATTCCTTCCTAAAATTTGAAAAATAATCATGATGGTTGTCAATTTTGAGTGAAACTTATACCGGCTAAGATACCTTTATTGGATCTTGAGTTGATTAGAGGCTCAAATTGATAATAAAATAACTAGAAAAGCTAAAGTAAAGAAAAATAATGCAATTCATTTTAAACCTTCAACAAACCCTATTCTATATGTAGCCCGTCAATGTCATGCACATGGCGAATTTGATGGATAATCTTTTGAAATGTTGACATCAGAGCGCTGCTGCTGTGGGGCGGGTTCCTGCTGACGGGGCTGGCGTCCTTGCTGTGCATCCCGTGGGGGCCGGGCGGGCCGCCGCTAGCGCCGCCCGACGCGCTCGAGTCGGGCGGCGGCTGCCCGGCGCGCGCGCAGCCCTGGTGCCTCACCTCGCGCGGCCTCTCGCTCACGCAGTTCTTCTTGGGCTACACCTGCGTCTCTATAGGCTACCCTCTAGGGGTCACGCTCATACAGACCATATTTTCGAAGGTGAGAGAAGTTTTGTATAAATTTATTGATATGTCATACTATTAAAGCCCTCGAGGGTCTGCTTATATAGTCACTTCGTCGAGGACTACTCCTTAAATCGATCCATGTAAAGTCGCACCACCGTTAATATTTAAACCCCGATTTAAGGAGTTTGTGCGCGCGCGTGCTGTGCAGGTGCTGGGCCCGCGGCCGCAGGGCGTGTGGATGGGCGTGCTGACGGGCGCGGGCTGCCTGTCGCGCGCGCTGGGCCCCGTGTTCGTGGCGAGCGTGTACGCGCGGCGCGGGCCCGACGCCACGTTCGGCACCACGGCGGCGCTCACGCTGGCCGCGCTGCTCGCGCTGCGCCTCGTGTACGCGCGCCTCAAGCCGCCCCCCGCGCCGCCCGCCCCACCCGCCCCCCCCCCCCCGCCCGCCCCGCACGAGCTGCGCCAGCTCGGCGCCAACAACGAGCCGTGCAGTGACGAGTGCTAACATCGAGAGACGACTGAAGGGGAACAGTGCCTTATCAGGATTAAGAATAATATATGTAACATATCTAATTATTGTCTCAATTAAAAAAAAACATAGGTAACTGTATATTTGCTCTACCTTTATAATTAAAAAGACTTTAAGCTAATTTGTAATAATTTTGTATTCGGTATAATAATAATAATAATAACAATAATTAAGTATACGGTATATGAATAGAAAATTGCTCAAATCTGTATGTTGCCAAAACCGATTGGAATGACATGAATGAAACTAATTTTTAACTTTATTATATAATTTTTGGTATCACGGTCAATACAAATTAATAAAATTGTTGTATATTTCAAGTTTTATATTATGATGGAGATAGATGACGCTGCCATTGCAGTCTAGTCGAGGTAGTAGTAGTAGCAGCTACAAACCATATATTAATGAGTAACGCGTTACGTGTAACGCGGCACGCTGCATGGGCATACACGGGTACAAACGCAAATAGGTATTATTGTACAATCGCATGTGATAGCAGATAGCAATGAACTGATTAATGTGTAGATATCACAAAGCAGACGGGGCGCGCGCTGGTTGCTTTATTTTGTATGGATTATAATATAGTAAATCGAGTTATTATTGTAGTTAGCTAAGGGCGCTTGCCCGATTACAGACACAGAATATATACGTGTAAACAAGACAATATAAGCATATTTTATCTGAAAAACCATTACATTGTATTTTGTGTAAAATTTTTATCAACTCATATCTTTTATATGAATTGATAAAATCTCAGAATATGAAGTATGTAGAAAAAACACGAAATTGTGCAATATTAGTTTGGTAACAGCCGACAGGGTAGTTCGAGACGTACGAGAATATCGATAGATGTTTATAACAATTGCCTGGTGCTCCAAGACTGAGTTAATGTTCCGAGTGCCTAAGAATAATAACCTCTCATTTTTATTGTCATAAAATTTCGGAATTTATTTTTATACATATTTATATCGTAGTTGTATAGAGAATACTCTGACTGTACCTATATAATATAATATATATACATATAAGTGTAACAAGGCTGGTGTGAGTGACAGGATACAGGGAGATATACTTGTAAGACAATAATATTATAATATAATTAGCGTAGTTTGTGGTTATGAAGTAAGGATACAATAAAGGTTTACAGGGAAACATATTTTTCATTTATTTTATTTTTATTTACAATTATAATTAATCGGAACACGTCATCAGCTATCAGTTATCACAGACATTGTAAGTACGAGCGCAGTACAATCTATATTTACTATACAAACATTCATACAAGGTTTAACTAAGTAAATGTAAGGGATAGATAGATGCGTGTGATATTGATCTTGAATATCACAAAGGTCAAGATGCAGAACGTTTTGATATATTTCGAAAGAACTCTCGTTCACGATAAGATACTTTATAAATTTAATTCTCGTATCTTAAACGATTATATTTTATGACGAATTGAGCCGGTTTGATTATTTCATCATTAATAAAATGTATATTATTCTCACACCATTCGACACTCTCTTACTTGTTATAAATCTTAGGGTAAAACTGTCGTTTCAACTTACGCTACTACGACGTTCGCCGCCAATAAATTAATGACCTTATCTAGTTATTTACATTTACAACAAAAGTCTAGTTATTTACAATAATTTATAAAATGTGTTTTCGGGGCTATCTCATGCTCTTTCGGGAAACGACGCGGACGGTCATATCCTAGAATAATATTGTCTTATATGGATTAGAGCATGCATATGCTGGACTATATTGTATTAGATTTGGGTGACAATAACGAAGCCACTACCTCTCTCGCAAAACAGACGCACATCGATCGTCGAGTTGAGGAGACCAGCCCACCTCTACATAAATACATACAGACACTGTATTAGACGCGATATATTTCCGTGGCTATTAGCTTATCTTATTTCTTAAAGTCTTCAGTACTATACTAAGATGGATGGTATTTGGTATCAGTGCGTGCGCGAGTCCCGTGAGTAACGCGAGACTTGCGAGATGCGTGCGAGGGAGGGTAGCGGCGGCGGCGGCGGGTGCGTGGTGGAGGCGCGCGGCGGAGCGGGCCGGCGCAGGCGCTCCGCCTGCTGCACGCGCTGCGGCAGCGCCGCGCGCCGCGTCTCCGGCACCAGCGCGATGGCGCCCGCCGCCGCCACCGAGAACGCGCTGTACAGGATCGCTTGCACTGTCGAGCTCTATACAGAACACAATATAAACATTATTATATATTATTATTATATATATTGTAATATTCCATTCCGTAACCTTAATTTCGTTGACACTTATATATAGATATAACTAAAAATGTGAGCATTGCGCAGTAGCGCAGTGTGCGTGCGTGCGTACCAGCAGCGGCGTCTGCGGCGCGAGGATGGAGCCGAGGCGGCCGACGAGCGAGGTGGCGGCGAGCGCGGAGGAGCGCGTGGCGGTGGGGAACAGCTCCGCCGTGAACACGTACAGCGAGTTGAACGCGAACGTGATGCTCAGCTTGCCCGCGAAGTACAGCGACTGCTGCGTCGCCGGGTTCGCTAGGGGACACACATACATACACACAGTTTCTATATATACTATTACTAGACCCCAGTCCCCATCGCTTAAGGTTTCAAACTTTTCTATCTGTATGAAGCTGCAGATTTAATTCCAAAGATAGAGCCAGAGAAACAAGATTGAGAATTCAATTTCTCGTTTCTCTTATTAATATCTTGAAACTTGATATAAATAACTTGCAAATATATCGTATACACATTGCGGTCGGCAGGCGGCTGCACTGCACTAACGAAACACTTACACACAAAGAAGGGCATGGCAGACGCGACGCCGCAGAGCAGGAAGGCCACGCCGATGCTGATCCTGCGGCCGATGCGCTCGAGCGCCATCATGATGAGCAGCGACGCGACGATCTCCATGGCCATGTTGAGCGCGAAGTTGGTGTACTTGTCGCCCGACAGCGCCACCGAGTTGATGGTGAGGCCGTAGTACACGAAGGCGGCCGCCACCCAGCAGAACGAGCACGCCGCGAAGCGCACCATCAGCACGCGCGACCGCACCAGGCTCCACCACGCGTTCTGCGGCCGCTTGTCGTCCTCTGCCGAGTTGCTCCCTAGCGCACTTCTCACGACTGCCTCATCTAGTGTGATCTAGGGGAATTAAGTTTTATTACTTTTTGTGGACTTGGGTGGTTGTTCTAATAAAAAAGCACTATAGTCCACACCTTACATGTACATTGCAACAACTACTTCTATCTACGTAAGCAAATGGACCTTATTCCACCTCGCGGCTTTTCTGACGACGGCCTCGGCTTTATCGGTTTTGCCGGTGACGTGGAGCCAGCGGAAGCTCTCGTCGAGCAGCAGCCAGTAAAGCGGCAGCAGCAGCGCGGGCAGGTGTATGGCGCGCAGCAGGTGCCGCCAGTAGGGCAGGTGGCGCGCCAGCAGCGCGAACAGCACGCCGCCCAGCCCGTACGCCACGCCCGTCGCGCACGCGAACGCCGCGCGCAACGACGGCCGGGCCAGCTCCACCACTGACATTACATCATCAATATACAATACATATAATAAATGCGTAACGAGTCGCTGTCTGTACATGGAAGATATATGAGAAAAAATATTATAGGAGACCTTCATTAATGACATAGAACCCAAAACAATGATTTTTGGAATTTTTGTCTGTTTGTTTGTGCACGCTAATCTCAGAAACGGCTAATCCTTTCTAGATGGTTTTCAATGATGTAGGTATTGTGGTAAGCTTCACTTAACATTTAGTGTTTGATTCATGTCAATCGGTTGATAAATAAAAAAGTTATGGCAATTTAAAGAATCACATTGCAATTGCTGAACGTTTGTTGGCGCGGGTTAACATTTTCAAAAATGCTACCCAAAGTCACTTTTCTACGCGGGCGAAGTCGCTAGCACAGCTAGTTTAATATAATATTAAATTGTCCTTTGATCACAGCCTAGACAACTAGTATTGTTATTATTTTATCCGAGATTATAGCAAATAAAAACTATATATGGTATCTAGAAATAAATAAACGATAATATGATAGTCTATAACGACTAAATTCTTAGTGACAAGCGGTGTAGTGTCTCACTCATAACATAAGCGGCGCTGTTGAAGCCGTAGCCGAGCGCGGCCTCGAAGAACTCTACGGAGATATAGAGGTTGTAGGAGCCGGCGAAGGACTTGGCCACGCCCAGCGCGCCCGCGCACGCCGCGAACGTGCAGAACGCCGTGCGTCGACCCCACCTGCACACACCACACATTCGTGGTTACATACACAATTACCCTTACATAACTATGCGCTGTTAACATTTTTTCACAATTAAATAAAACAAAGAATAAGCCTGCCCGGTGGAAATAGCATAAAGGAGATTAAAAACAATAAACTGATAACAATCATCCGACGCTATCTTAATAATATATTTATCACAACAATGTGAATATCTTTAACATCAGCTATATACGTCCATAAACAGTATAGATAATTACTTTTCAAATAAATATGTTCAAAAGTCCAATAACAATTAATAATTAATGTCTCTTATCAAGTACAATATTCGACCAGCTGAACAGCTTTCAATCTTAATTTTTTTTAAATATTGTTGTAGGATGATGGTTTTTAAGCAGAAGAAATGTATGATTAATCATTATAATTTGCGTGAACAAAGTCGTGGACAGTGGACAGTGGTCAGTGGACAGTGCACAGTGGTGACGCACCCGTCAGAGAGGTAGCCGGTGAGCAGCAGCGCGAGGGGCAGCGCGGCGTTGCGCACCGTGCCTATCAGCGTGCGCCGCCACTCCGAGCACGCCAGCCCGAACTGCCGCACCGTGCAACACACCACATCGCTATCATTAGTCATTAGTCATTACTGACGTCTCACGTGCCACTCTTCAAATTCTACTCCTTACACAAGCAAACAAAGTGTGTCTTCACGTCCATATTTCTTTGGGCGCATAAATGCTTTATTAAATAGTGATTATGCTAGCTCTGTCTTTCATCGTACATTTTGAACGTTTAACAAGCATTAATGAGCATTAATACGATATAGCGACTCACCTCTGCATACACAGTGTCGTGGTTCTGGTAGACGAAGTGTTCGCACGGCAGCGTGTCGTCGAGGAAGTGCGCGGGGTCGCAGGAGAGCAGGCCGGGGTGCGCGGGCGCGCGGCGGCGACACTCGTCGGGCGGCAGCAGCGCCTCCGCCGTGCTGTTGCGGAACTGCGGCGCGCTGTCCCACTCGCACTCCGGCACCACGCATCTGCAACCGCCAACCAATAACCATACATTACTTCTGACATGCTTCATAACGAACGAACGATCATAACGAACTAAACATTCATTTTTAGCAGAATTTAGTAAGCGCTTAAATTTTATGTCAAAATCTTTACTTGTTTCCAAAATCAAAGGTTTTGATAGACAGACAAACGAACAATAAGTGACCTTGAATTCAACGATATTATTTTGTGCATGTTCGAAAGAAACAAAAACAGACACAAGTACAAAAGTGACATGAGAATGTTGAATGAGAACCCCTATAGTTAACCAAACAATGGAGCTTGTTACAAGACAAGAGCCGGGTATAAGAGTAAAGTCGATTGAGTGACATTGCGCGTGGTATTGGCACACCTTATCAACTATAAGCTTTATCAGTGAATTGGCCTGCACCGGCCGCAGCTGCTCGGCGGTTACGACAGCCTCTTCCAATAATCTCTTCAGATACGCAAATGGGTCAAACATTTGGGACATCACTGCGTCTCTACCTCTTTAGTTAAACATAATTAATAGTAAATTTTTTGAGCTCTGTATAGAGAGAGAGCAAAAATCCCGTTGTGTTTAGTACGGTGTGGTACCTTATTTATTTGTCACTAATGTTTGTAAACTAAATGCAAGCGGCATTCGATAACGAGTAACGTATTAAGCTTATAGCCGATATACTCGTAGTTGTTATGTTGACATTTAAGTTACTCTTAAAGTGAACAGCCTCGAGTTTTTGTGGTTTTGAGATAAAGTGAGCAGCTCTTGATGTGTGTGTGTGTGTGTGTGTGTGTGTGTGTGTGTGTGTATCGGTGCGTGTGTGTTGGGATTGTTAAGACTGAGTCTCGAGTGTGATGAGTGGTGAGTGGTCCGACCGCCGCCGCAACAACGACACCCCGCGTTGTACTCAAGCGCGGATAAACAAACGTGGACTCATCTTACCTTGTACTTTTCAACAGACTTCAAAGTATATAATACGGTAGCGAGCTGAGTTGGGTTTCAACAGAGAAGGCTAGATTATTACTAGATATATAAATACGTAATGTAGGTATATAGATAGTTTGAACATTCTTTTTTTTTAATTAAGAAAGCTCCGCGGAAAAAGTTACCTCAATGTTTTCTATGTTTGGTGTTTTCTTAAACACTCGTAATGGTTATGTATCAATTGTATTTTACCCTTTAATTCCCATCTATCGCAATACAGAGGTCATATTTCATTCAGAAGGACGAACTGATTCCAATTCGTTATCATTTGCTTTATCGCATCAAACAATTAACGGTGTATCCCACTTACAGCTGTTTGATAATTAAATCACTTAATTACTTATTATCTAAATATCCCTGCTTATTGAGTGAGCGGTGTTATCGCTCCGCTCCCGTGGAAGTTTGCACGACGCAAGTCGCCTCCGAACGAAAACTAAGATTTCCTAAATATTTTATTTGCACACGTGATAAATTCTAATTTTACAGCGATTAGGTAGATAACCATCTAAGTGATGTAATAACATCGAGCATTTAAAGCTAAAGATAACGCATTTAGAATGATATACGATGATAAGTATATACGAAAATATTCGTTTTCTTACTTACTTACTTAGCTTAGGTAGAATTATTGATACTTCGTCCGTCTTTAACTTTATATATTGCAGAACTACGAGTATGACATATTATTACGATATTATACACCAATATATCCCGGCGCGTCTCGGTCTAGCCTCAAATAAAATCTTTAAAAAAATCTTTCGCTTAAGCTGGTATATAAAATTCATGCGACGATCATTTTCCAAGTTGTTAAAAAACAAGTAGATTTAATATTTTATAGAAAATGCCGCCCATTCCTTTCAGAAATAACATGGTTAGTTAATCTAAGATTAGAAGTGTTAGGGTACTTAGTTCTTATCTCATAATATTAATTTATATTCTGTAAAATTCATATGAAAAAAATTTCAATGAAAACAATCAAAGGACGAGACAACAAAGAAAGGTATGGGTAGGTATATGTCCAAATCAGTGCAATGCATGTCTTAACAGCCTCAATGTCTAAAGTCGAAATAATTACAACAAGCACAATTGACTCTGATAAATGTAAATCGAATTTTGGAGAATTGTTTATTTAACTATTGTGTACCGAGTGACCGATTATGTTCATTTCAAGTGATTTTTATTCGCATTCGATTAATGATCAATTTATTCGCACAAGGTACGGTGTCAATTAGTTTCCGTATTTAGATTAGCGGCTGTTGGAGGCTTACCTACTAACTACGAGTATTTGGCTGACAATCAAACTGGTGTTTAATCAGATGCGTTCTAATTAACATTCTTTTCTTGTAATTTAAATGAAAATTGCATGAAATGAGCTATTTTATCCTCAAAGTTGCTGCGAATTACGATGAGTATAATTATAATAATAAGACAGGAAACAAAAGGTAATTCGATTAAATTAATGAAAAGTGTCAAGATGATAGCGGGAAACTGCGGCGGGACTGTTATTGGATTATCTTAATTTTTGCTCTTCAATTCTTCTTGTTCTTTGGTATTTATCACGAAGAAAATAATTGTCTTTCAGAAATACAACTACAAATACCTGCGTTTTATTACAAAATATATGTATGCATTACGTATGTGGAGATAGGTAAATTAATTTCACGGGCTGATTTTGTAGGAAATGACTATTTATATTTAACTCGGCTACTTCGTCAATGTAGTCTAGTTGTTGATATGATACTTCTTATAAGTGTAAGCGTTGTAAGTTTGGGTAAAAGGTTTGGTTACTCGTGGTTGTAATGGTATGTGGACGTTACCTGAAGGGCACTCGGTCCGCAACGAACACGTAGTTGAGCGTGTACATGGGCGCCAGCAGGTTGGGCAGCAGCAGCAGTACCACCACGTAGCGCTGGTACAGCCCGAAGGGGCCCAGCTGCGCCACGAGCGCCTCCAGGGGGTCGTCCCACCTCTCCTCCGCCGCGCTCTTGCCTCCCGCCACGGTCACAGTGACGTCACGGCTCGCGCTGGCCCTGGCGGTGCTGGTGGCAGGCTCGCTGGCGGCTGGCCCGCCGGTGCCGGCAGCAGCACGCGGCTCCGCCCGTGGGGACGCTTTCCCCTCCATATCGGCGAGAGCACTGCGCGGTGAGCCGGCGCCGCGCGAGGAGCCTGCGCCTTATCGCTGCCATTCATTATGATAAGGAGCTCGCCACTTGATTATCGTGTTTGCTCGCAATGATAATGTTTGTGATCATTTCCAAATGTTTTATGTGATTCGGCTAATTCGTAATATACATTATTGCCATTAGTTTTCATGTAACCGCTAATTGAAGTTGCGAAGAAATACCACTTCGCTGACAGTCGATCAGCCGCGAGTGATGGCGGACGTCAATTAAAGTCAAATAATTTCTACAGAAAAGGCCGTATTGTGCAGTAAAGAGGTGTAAAATCTGGTTTATCTTGTAGGCTCGTAGTAACTAATGAGATTACAATTACAACACGCAACATGTAGTTTCCTTCGCTACAATCTGTCCATAGGGACCTAGTAGTTAATCAGAATAGATTTATTTTATATCTTTAAATATTTCAGCTCGATAACATACATACTACTACTCGATACACTAGTAACACAAAACCTCTACCATATCCAACAATGGTGCCACATACTGTTTATTTTTTCCGAAAAATGTTTTGCCGTATTTGTGGGGATTCCTGATATTATGTGTAAAGTTGTCATATACTAAAAAATCCTACACATGTATGGCTACGTTGTACGACCACGCACATACGAGTATTGAAAAATGGTGTATAATAAATACTGATGTTGGTTAATAAAGTGATTACAATCAGAACACGCTACATGTAGTTTCCTTTGCTACACTTTTAATTTTTTATAGCGAATTATGCAAATTTATTTTAATTATATTTTATCTTCCTTTTTACTGTATTATTATATTAGTCTAAAGTCTAAGCAAAAGATGTAGTGAACTATGAAGTTATAGTAATTAAGTAGTGATAGTTTAATAAATGTTATCTTAAGGATGGCGAGATTGCACCTTAGGACAGAGTCTAATAATTCATTGCAATAATAATCAGCATATTTTAGAGAAATCTAAAATGATACTTATGATATTTATTTCAGACGTACAATATATTTAATATTCGAGTGTCCGACAGAACCTCGCTTCAACATCTTTCTCCACATCTTCCTTATCTGCCAAAAATCCTTATCTCTCGTGTAAAAATAAATATTAACATTGAAATGTGAAATTCCCCACATCATCGTATATAATTATATATATCATCATTTCCGATGACTCAAAGTGGGGAGCGTCGTTGTAGTGCACCCCTGCCCGGAGTTAGGCTTTATAGCAAAGTTCCGGGTAGCACTGCATCGGTTATGGGCTGGCGTTACTCTTACCATCAGGAGTGCGTCCAGCTCGTCTCCTCTCTTCATATTATAAAAAAAAAAAATCGTAGTAGCATGTGTGATGAGACATACGTCATATGTGACACAGCAACAAACATTAATGACCACACGGCATATCGTGTTCTTATTAAATACGGTAATAAAGAATCATTTCTTTCACTTAATACGAGCGTGTTACTTACAGCTTGGTGCCTTTATCATCTTAATATACATAATAAACATATAGTTAAATGTATATTTATATAAATTACGTTTCATGTTATGATTTTGACGTTTCGATTGACTCCTAAACCACTGAACCGATGTTAAATAAAAATTGCAAACCGTGTGCAGTTTGATCCAAATTAAAAAATCTCTCAATTTATTATCTACATG
Source organism: Eurema hecabe (assembly GCA_026213755.1). Taxonomy (NCBI): domain Eukaryota; kingdom Metazoa; phylum Arthropoda; class Insecta; order Lepidoptera; family Pieridae; genus Terias; species Terias hecabe. Next base: position 8,633,532 of record JADANM010006502.1, read on the forward strand.
CATAATATATCCGAGCGAAGCCGGGGCGGTTCGCTAGTAATGTTATATGGATATCCCTGTAGAGCCGAGGCGGACAATTATACACATGGGATCTATAAATGGTTATTAGGTACATATTTACATAGCTAGCTCTAAATAGTATAGTAATCAAACTTTTTGTAGTTAAAAAGTATAGCTTAACCTCGCAGGCCGGCAACACACTCGTGGTAACACAAGTGATTATAGGCGAAGCTGATCAATTGATCACTATCCATCAGGTGACTCGCTAGCAAGTTAATTAAGTACCAAAATATTAATAAAACTTATTAATTAAATAAATCATGCAATATGCATATCGCAAAAACACTCACGAGCAGCTTTATTGAAAGTAATGTATTTTAAATATCTGTTATTTGCCCAATTCGTTGGGCCGACATTAGTCATTAATAATGCACATTGTGTGACTAACTGTCGTGATGCTCTCTCAGATTGCCGACTAATATATATTTATTTATTAATAGAGTAATTGCCCTGACAGTGACAATAGGCACAGTGTCACTTGTTCCTCCATCTAATGACTCTGATCATTGTATCGGTTCCGCTCGCGATCGGTAACACGAACAGCGACCATTGTTCTATTTATTTTGCAATACATACTTCGACTCATTATTTATTTCCAAATGTTGTCAAGTGCTAATTATTATGTTAAACAGGAATTGATTTATTCTCGGCCGCAAATGAATACATTTACCTAGTTTATTCTGTTTTGTATTTGAGTCAATTGAAAGTTTTGAACTTACAATTACAAATTTGCTGTTATGAATGTACTATGTATTACTTTAACGGTTTTAAAAATAATATTAGATATTTATTTGGGCTTTAGATTTTTCTAGTATATTTACCTACTTGTACAAATAATGGTGCGCTATTCTCCCACGTAGTCCAGTAAACGCATATAAATATAGAATGTCTATTTCGGTTAGACGTATGCTATAGTATAGTTGAGAAGGTGGGCCTATTAACAGAGATATGGGTCGATCATTGGTTTTCTTTGTTGCCTGGTGTCAGTAACCCCACAGGTCATGGAGACTATCTGTGCGGTGCCGGTGCGTATTGTGGCGTGTGGCGTGTGGCGTGTGGAGTACGGGGCGAGCGGTTCGTTTACTTTCCTATTTTTATCGGACAACATGACACACATTCAGGCGGATATTTCGGTTCGCGCGTGCCGATTGTAGTCCGCTCCGTGTTGCTCGTTGGGAGTCTCGAGACACGAGCCGCGCACGTGGCGGTACAGTACGTCAGCTCCTGCATATACTTATATAGGAGTCGATAAACTCACTTACAAGTAATATCTACATACAATTAGAGTTATACCAAATACTTAAAGCAGCTTTTTAATTGGTCAAAACTTGATATAATTAGCACTGTATATATCTTTGTTACGATGATAATTAGATTTTACCACATTTATTAAAAGCGTAAGAAATAAAAACTTAATTATAGTTTTATATTTCGAATAGTCCAGTTTATTGAAATAGAAAAGTTTTCAAATTAATTAATCGCACAGATGTTTAATTACTTATGAAAAACAATATAATATTGGTACATCGTAAGTTGATTGTGTGTGGTCGCCCTACTCGCTGCTCGCTAAGCCCGCGCGGTGTCGCGCTGTGTCGCGCGGGCCGCGGACTGGGTGTTCTTAGCTTTAAAGATCACTTTAGCGGTTAGCTTATAATCTCGGCGAGCGGCCGGCGGGTGAGGACTGCGGGGTGACTGTCGCTGAGCGTCGTAGTGTCGGAGTGCGTGAGTGTAACCGGCACTCGGCAGGCGGCAAGCGGCATCCCTCCGTCGCCGCATTACCGCTCGGACCCTCCGGCCGGCGGGACGTCTGCTCCACTATATAAACTTAACTACACTTAAATAATCGTTAAAACTTCACCGTCAACAATCAAGTCGACCGCTTTAAAATAAAACGTTATAAATTTAAAAATATCTCGCGTCGATTGTATCTCATTTTTTTTAATTTGGAATTAGGCGCGTTCGAATATTTCGCGAATCGGTTCGTCGGGATAGTTGAGTGTGCGGCAAGGAGGCAAGGAGGCAAGGAGGCGAGGACAGCGGCGGCAAGGACCATGGAGAAGGACATATCGGGGTGGGGCTGGTGGCAGGCGCGCATCGCGCTGCTGCTGGCGCTGCCGGTGCTGCTGACCGGCATGTACGGCACCAACTACGTGTTCCTCGCCGCGCACACGCCGCACAGGTACACGACACATATTTTTTCATCGTTTCCGGATTAGTTTTTTATTTAACAAAGGACAAAATTAAAAAATATTTTATTTTAAATTGGGTCAAAAAATAACATAGGTACTTAATTAAATTAAGTTTATCAAGATTTATCAATTTCCGAAAATTCATGTTTGAATTTCTTACTTTAAATAAATATTATCGCATGTTCTCAAATATCCATTTACTATAAATAATTGTTATTGTTTGTTGTATGAAAATTCAATATAAGAGTTAAGTTTAAAGATATAGCATATTGCATGCAAAGTAAGTCGAATATATCATACGTCAGTGGTTCGTGCGTTTGTCGTGCGTCCTCACTCCGGACTCCTGTAATTGTTTATTTTTGAGCCGCGGGCGCTCGGGCGGCAATCCCGTACAGCACGTGCTTCGCCTTTTAGTTCCGCATTTAAATACAGATTTATTCTGCGCTTCCAACATTAACCTTATTTTTTTTCGCAAGGAAATACTCACACCTACAATCCTAGGAAAATAGGTGTTTCACTGTCTCGCTAAGGTTCTTGCTGATTTTTCCGCAATCCCGTCAAAGAATTTGATTAATTAAAACCCTGGTCTGCCTCATAAACAAAAATTGTTTGAATTAATTTTTTAAAAACTTGCCATATAAATAACAAATAATATTTTTAATGTAAAGGAGACACTAATATTTGCGATCTATTTGCCTAAGCTATTAAATTGACCCGAACACGCGCCCGCCCACACACACACGCACACACGCACACACGCACGCCTCTCGACATTATTAACTCTATTATTACTTATTTTCAAATACCGTTGTTACTAATATTTATCTAGTTACCTCGTTTTAGCATCAACTTATTTATCGAACACCCAAACTGTAAATCCTAATCTCTTAGCACCTTATAACATCAACAGTCGAGATTGTATGCAAATATCACGTGACCGGCGCCAGCGGGTACATGTAAATAAACCGATACACACAATTCAAGTTCGCTCTAGTTCTTGGATCGCCTGTAATGTTATGTGTTACAATCGTATGAGGACTGTTACAAGTGGTTGTAATGAGGAAGCTATGTGTAGAAGATATCACTTTAGTGTGACTATGATGTTCGCGGTTGCGATTTGGCGGGCAGAGCCGCGGCGCTCAACAGGTGATGTCTAGCGTTACAAGTTATATTGTGCCACTCTCTAAGGGCGCTGGAAGGGGTGAGGCTGTATTATCGCTGAGTCACGGCCCACCCTGCCTATATGTTTTGTCCCATTTCACTAATTGCGGTTTAGACTAGCCTCTGCGCCTTATCGGTGCGGTCGGGGTCATATTTGCTTAATTTATTTAAATGAATAACGTGCTACCTATTATTTGTTTTGACGCTCCCGTTATCTCTTCTGAAATTTTCGATAAAAAGCTGTCAACACTTTTATAAATTAATTTAATTTTTAAAAGAAAGATATCTCTCTTAACCTAAAAATTAATGATTCGTAATGCAGATCATTAGTATCTGTAATCAGTGTTAAGACAAGCTTTTTGTACACATACAGTTCATTCGAGTTAATCTTCAATAAATATAGGTACCTATTATTATTGACCGTAATTATTAATCTTAATTAATGTTTGAAATATTTGGACGGTTAACCACCTTCTGATAGTGTTATCAGTGACCAGTGTACTGCTCCCCGGAAATTGTGTTTGGCTTCATTATTGATTTTGATAGTTTCAATTGAGGTCTGGACGTCTCGTTTGGAAAAATAGCAGTCGTGATGAAGATGTAGTTTTTTCAGAATATTAATTAAATAATGTGAACAATGTTGGTTTGTTTACAAACAATGGCAATGTTCCCCGCCGCGCCGCGCCGCGCCGCGCACTCAGCTTATCAAATTAAACAAGTAACGCCCCATCGTATTTTCGGATATTCTTTTTATTTATGCACAGATTGGTTTATTATGTTCTTAGCATTTTGTTTATTAGCTAATCAACCGATTTAAAAAAAGGAGAAGGTTCTGTATTTTTATACCTGTAGGTTGTTACTGCAGAATTCTCCACTGAGTGAACTGATTCATGTAGACCTACGTTTTAATTTGGACGGATTTTGACCGAACCAATACAAGTTAAATAAGTAATTTAACAGAGTTAAGTTTTATTTAAAATACATTATAAAAATTATAAGAAACATTAAAACTACTAAAAAATATTTTCATAGGTTTATACATTGCTGGTTCTATATGCTTAGAAGGAAGTTCCATTTATTATAATTCTTCAATGGATGCATTAATTTAATTGTCATAGTGCATCACGCAGCACGCTATGGTCAGATGGCTCGCGCGGGCTATCTACCGCTCGCCTTTCACGGTTCATCCCAACTTACACGAGCCGACCTTTCGCAGACACATTATACTATACCTTATCATTATGCATTCAATTGTTGGTGCAACAGGTCGCTAGTAAATTATGTAGGATTAGGGATAATTCAAACATTTGGATTATTCAAACATGAAAACGTGTTCAAGCTTCATAACGAAATTTATTTAAAGGTAAACGACATTTTATTAAAATTTTTAGATGGGCACTGTTAAATCTTTTTTTCTATTAATTTATGTTGATAAAAACCTGTTAATAGCAATCGATTAATTCAAATCGATACGAGATTAAGAAATTATGCGATGTTTTGAATGTAAATTTGGGCTATCGAAATACTTAATATCGATGTAAAAACACAAACCGGTCGCGTGGGAGCGCGCCGCCTGCACGCACACACACTCTCGAACCCGTACACATACACTCACACACACACACACACACGCACACACTCGCGCACTCACACAGCGACGCGAGTGAGTCATGTGACTTATCCCGTCAGTAAGGCATTAAGCTCTGCGGGCGGCCTACTCGAATACTTGACATATTAACCATGGGAACGAGCTTTCGATGTTATATAGAACACCGGACTCATTAAATTAAATAAATAAATTCATAGCAGACCTATTCGCCCAATTATTACAAAAAGTACGGAAAATCAAGTCGATAAATTTCTCGTCTTGCAAAAATGAAAGCGGCCCAGCCACGAGTGAACCGATCGCTGATCAAAATACACTTAAAAGTAAAGTATGTCGCGCGAATGTATGGAGACATGCGCATTATACGATCAGCGAGAAAGCGCTCCCAGGTACCATACTTTTAGCCTTGACAATTTATTTTTAACCAAAAGTTTCAAAAATTGGAGATTGAAACCTTTTTTCGAAATAATGTTTTGTAACTAGACCTTTTTGTCACCAATTTATCTTAATTTTTTAAGCCAATTTTTTCGATTTCTTTACAAAGCTTTACATATTTATGCGTAATGATATGTGATCGTGATAATATTATATACAAAAAGATTTAGAGAATTTATTTATTTTATTGATACTTAAGTAAGAATACGTATTACGGTGCATTACGTTCCTAAACGAACACCAGGTCGATGTGCAGTTTGTTCATTCGTTTTCTATAGGTACCAAACATTCATATAAAAAACTTGGCAATAATGTTTTTTTAAAACCAATAATGCTAAACAATAAAATTTATTGTCGCTGAAGATAGCAGTGCGACCTTCAAACTTATTTCCGCGCGAAACCCGCCGACCGCGCATAACATCATCACCTATTTTAATGTTTATATGTATATTCAATTATGTATCATTTTACATTTAAAAACTATACCATTGCGCTTTTAAAATTATTTAGTTACAGAGGCTATTATTATTATTTTTCCAATATTTTTAAGTCACCGCTTAATCTTCCAATAATTCATGAATATAATACGCAGAACGCAATAAAAAACGTTCATAAACAAGACTTACAAGTTACAAGTAAAGGAGGATTGAATATCAGTTCAGACTCGTTACTTTAATAAATGGAGTTCATTATCATAATCTAAGTTAATGCCTTCCCTTATAAAAATATAGAAAACATCTTAATTATAAGGGAATGTTGTCTAACCTTCATTTAGCCTTAATTACACATTATATATGCGTCATAAATACAGTTCGTTGATTGAAGGTCCTTATCTCCTTAACAATAACAAATAATAAACATTTACACACGTTAGTTAATTAGAGGAATTATACTATAACACGAGTCACGCGTAAGCTCGGACACGAGTGATACAATGTCGGCACGAGTAGTACGCGGTACACTGTATAGTACAAGTACAACATATCACATCATAACACAACACAGAACGACGCTGCGTGTTAATCGTCGTGATGAACTTAATTACTGCGCGTTGGGTAAATGTTTGTTTACATGATACTTTATAATGTGTCGCACGAGCAATTATAAGTATAGGTACCTACATTTGTTAATATTTCCATTACAATTACCATTTTAGGTATAAAGGGAAATCTACAACGTAATTTTATACAATTTTTTTTAAATAAAAACGCCCTAAAATATGTATCAGGTGTTTTAGGTTGTTGTTTTAAATTAAACAAAGTTATTTTGTTTAAAGGCTCTTTTCCTAAAAGAAGCTTTTTACTCAATATTGTTTTCTGAAAAAAACTGTAATTTTCAATATCTAATTAAAAAAAACCTCCAAGCTAAGCCAACTTTACATCGCAAAACATGTCGAGAAGAGCCAAATTGCCAACTGCCAACAGTATAGGTTCTTGCTTCAGTAGAAACATAACACGTACATGTCGGTTAGTTGAGAACGGTATGAGATGAAGTTGTATCTTGTAAAGCTTGAAAGCTGAAGCGAGTCGGACCGGTTAGTGTGCGGGGCGGGCGGGGTGCGCTCTCACCGCCTCACGTGACTCGCGCGATACCAGTCGTTCGCGGACAAACACACGGGCGCCGGGCGCGGCCGCCGGCCACCACGTGCGCCCGCCGTGTGTGCGTATGTACAGTGTACGCGACACGCACACATGCACCCGCGTGTTTATAAGCCTGCGAACTGCGAAGCTGGTTGAATATATTATTTGCCGCGAATCAATCGGAATTTATCTAGGGCTGCTTCACTGTTATCGTAGTTAACTTTTTGATGTCTGACATAAAAATACGTAATTAAAAAGCGAGCTACGACGTGTAAGAACTAACCGAAGCTATTAATTTAATTTAATATCTGAATTTAAATACGTAATATAAATTATTAATATTACCTTCTTGTATTTCTAACAGCTTAACTAAATGGTATTAAAATTTGCCTTGTGTTCGTATGGAAAATTCAAAATTGCTATTGGTAATTTAAAATTGTCTTTTTTCCAATGACTCATACTCTGCAATAAAATGAAGTCTGTTATTGTTAAAACTTTGACATATTACGAAAAGTTAATCTGTACCAAGGCCATGAATGTTTTTAATAAAATGACCATGTAGAATACGTTCACTGAATCGAAAATAAACAAATATATACACAAAAAGTTAATGATATGTAATTATGCATGTGTTTTATGATAATGTCGGGGGCGCGATTGAATTTATCATTTAATTATTCTTTATTTTTTCCTGTTACCGATATTTACGTTGTATTATTACATAAATGAACCCATCCGAATTCAGTTGGAATATGTTTCTCATCGCAATATTTTTAAAGATTTTCAGTAGCCCGCTGAATTAATAAAATTAAACATAAATTAGAACGAACAAATCGTATTACGTTTAATTGTATAATACTTGAAGGAACAAAATGTTTGTCACTTTTTTTAAATTTTGAACACAAATATATTATTATTTTTAAACGTACAAGTAGACAGCCCTCACGCTACAGATGATCTAAGCTAAAGACTGGGTAATGGCCTGTGGGCTGTGACACGATTATGTAGATTGCTGTGTGTACACTGTGCTGTACAATATGATACTTGATGTCCAGCTACATACAGGTTTGCGCTGTACCCGCGGCCGGCCGCCCCTGACCCCAGCTTGAGGATAAACTGCCTCCTTTGTGCTTTAAATAGATAATAGACTAACCTGTTAACATCAGACTCCAGTAAAGTGTTATAAGTACTCGTTATTAGTCTCCATATTTATTAATTTACCTCAGATATCTCTAGATAATAAGGTTACAATTTTTAAATGGTTTAAACACTTTCGAATGGAGTAGCACGGATGCAGCAAAAAGCGATGTTCTGTTAACATCGTTAATTAAAGTTTAAAGTTTTTTTACACAAGCTATTTTGGTATAATTGAAAGGAATCGTGTTTTATGAATGAATTGAGGTTGAAAGCTAATAGAATGGTAGAATCAATGTCAAAAAACAAGGACAAGAGTTGAATTGTATCGATTAACGGTGAAATTGGCGCGTTTTTGGTTTGGATGTTGCGGCTAATAATGTAAACATTGGATTAGAGTTTTTGCGCAGCTTATTTGAGAGCGATTAGGTTTTTGTGCTCATTCGTGTGAAGTGAACGGGCAATAGATCTCAAATTAAAATTGAATGGAAATATACAGATTAGTTGACGGGCTATTAGTAGCGTGGTAGCTTGATTCATTAGAGACCTTTTTTTGCTGTAGTCATTTGCAGGCAAAGTACAAGTTAGGTTAAAATTAGTTATTAAATTGCTTTAAATGACCCGATTAGTGGTACGATATGCTAAATTTATTGTAAATTTTAAAATTTGTTTTCGCAATGTTTATTTATTCAGCTGGTGAGCTTGAATGCAAGAAATTACGAGATACAGCACAATAACAATGACACAGTTGTTATCACATATGTGTGATATCTAGTTAACACAATGGTGAATTTTTCACCAAAAATGTGAACCAGGAAAACGAAAAAGTTAACACAGCCTAAATACAGTGTTGCTGAATTAAGCGCTGTCTCGAGTGTAAATTGATTAATCAAATAAATCTGTTGACGGTTGATAAACGGTAGTCGACGTAGGGTTGCCATCTCTTTACATACAATCGCTAGTTATGGCGCAGTGTTTATACGCTGTAATAGCGTTCTCATAAATGACTTTTAAGTTTTAATTAATACAAACTCTATATAACTTACGGCGGTGAACAATGTAGACTAGGTGTACCCGCTTAGATAGCAGCTATAGAAAGGACGCAAGCACGCAAAAACTTGACAAAGCACGAACAAAAAGACAAGTTTTTAGAGTAAAGTGAGTCAGTTGGCAGCCCTAATTGTACAGGCGAGTGTACAACGGATAAATGGACAGTTATCAATATTTTTTGTGGCAGGATCGGCCGAGGAAGGTCAACCGGCTCGCGGAATATTCCGACTTTAGACACGTTCATAGTTTATTAATTAAACGTCGAGTCACGCCAAATTCCTTAATGCGCCATCGTTTTTTAACAAAATTTACATTTTGTCGTTGATTGTTTGACACAATAAAAATATACATTCATTTGTAGATATAAGTGGGACTTAATTGTATTGATTTTAAGCTTTTATTCATCAGCAACCATTAATATTGAGACCCTTCGACAACCATAGGGTCCACCGTTGATTATATTAAATACAGGACGAACAGATATTCCTCAACGGAACGTGATATAAATTGCAGGACTGATGATTAAATCTCATGCTACTTATAAAATTTTTATACCTTAAAATAACACTGGATGCACGCAACGGCGGATAGGAGGCGAGGTGGCGCGCCGTTGTGGTTTGTGGTCGAGGAGCACACGTGTGGCCTCTCATTATATAAGCACTCCGAGATACACGCAAACAGGATAATTAAAAGCTACATAATCTACTTACTATATTGAGATACAGTCATAACTAAGAGGTTTACATCCAAATTGCTTTCATAAAGCAATTAAACCGAAGGAACATTTAGATAACAAAAATTTGCTAGGCGTTACAATTTGAATTTCCCTATTTTTGTCCGGGGCAATGGTTCGGTATGCATTATCGCAATTTACTACTGAAACGTAATCTTAAATAGCTTATCATGTCATTCAGGGATGCTGTCCCTTATCACGGCAGAATTAATTATTGAAACAAACAATTAAATATATTATTATTACTTCGTATAACAATTGAATGCACCAACAGGCATCTTTCAACAGGTGTGCGTGTATTTTCGTGAGCGAGTTTGAGCGGTTGCATCACGAGTTAACTGAATTAACTTCTATTTGCACACCCTCGCTATTCTGAGCGCGACGTGAACTTTCAAGAGTTCGTTCAACGAGACTGTTTGTCGCTCTCAATATTCTGTTCATGTTTCATTTGGCTTTTCCTGCTCACTGAAACTAAATATATCTAAATACCAATTGTTCAGGGTACCAAGATAAAAGACAACGAGAGAAATCGAGTCCATCTGAGAGGTACGCTAATCCGGGGCGCGCTGCTATAATAATAATAATAAAGCCGTTTATTTCCAATGCTTATAACACATAAATTTACAGATAAAATTAGCGATACAAATTATAAAATTATAACGCGCGGGGCGCGCTGCTAGTTAAGTTTAAATATAAGCGGACAGAAATAGCGATGTAAACATTAGCTCGCAAGTCCGTTACGTGCGAACTAACTGGTTTCGTTTTATTTAGCTTCGGCATAACGCAGCCTCATCCACCGTGGAACAGTCTGAGATCTGACATCCGATGTAGCTTTAATGTATTTTTTGTGCTTTTTTCGAGTTCTTAAGCTCCCTGAAACGTATCTTACGTTTGATCAGGTTCGATTAAACAAACCGTAAATGTCAAATTTTAGCATAACATTTTAGTAACCTTTTTACGATATAGTCCAGTTTCCGACTGCATTATGCATGCTGCCTTATTTTATTAAAGACTCGAGAAACTGTTACAAAATAAAAAAGATTAATTTACCATTAACAAAAATGTCAACATTAGTAATTCAGTGTCTCTTCAGCTTATTCAGATGAATAAACAAAAGTTGCTCCGACTATCTGGTATCGGCCAGTACCACGACATACAAGCATGTTGCACGTTTAGTGTAATGGGTAGTTTTTATGGCGCCTAGTTTGCGGCAACTTTAGCGCCGACACTAAAAATATCTAGATATTAAATACTGATGTGGTAAGAACCACTTCTTGTGTGCATTTCTACACATGACTCACCCCCAACAAGTTTTAACGTGTAATTATACTAAATAAACTTTATTATTCTTCGCTCCTATCTATGGTGGTCGTGGTATTTATAAGTAAAGACTTTAAAGTTTGAAATCAATTAAAAGTTTAGTAGGTAATCACTATTGATGTGTCTGTCTTTCATTCTTGTTCAAATCCTCAAACTAAAAAAAAACTACTTATTAGACTATAGTCTTTAGTCTATCTATATAGTCTATTAGACTAAAGTCATTTGTCACAAAATAAAAAGGAGTAAATGCACTTATAGGCATACAGAAGCGATATGGCCCACAATAGGCGTGTGAGATGCCGGACGAGACGAAATAAGCACTTTAGCAATTGCTCCGTAAAATGCACAAAATTAAGCACATCCTATTTAATATGAATACTAAAATTGCACTCTTGTGAGGAGTTGACCATCTGAAGGTTCAGAATTACTGATGTGTTTTTAGGATTTGAAGCTTATTTCTTACTAGCTGTGCCAGCGACTTCGCCCGCGTAGAAAATTGACTTTGGGCAGCATTTTTGAAAATGCCTAACCCGCGCCAACAAACGTTCGGCAAGTTCAACGTGATTCTTTAAATTGCCATAACTTTTTTATTTATCACCCGATTGACATGAATTAAAGACTAAATGTTAATTTAAGCTTGCCACAATACATCATTGAACCCCATCTAGATAGGATAAGCCGTTTCTGAGATTAGCGTGCACAAACAAACAGACAAACAGACAAAAATTCCAAAAATCATTGTTTTGGGTTCTATTGGGTTAATAAAGGTCTCCTGTAATATTTTTTCTCATGTATCTTCCATGTACAGTCGTTACGTTTTTATTATATGTATAGATGTATAGATTAACTTGTGTGTGTTGGGAAATAACTGCCTTCAAATAGATACCTTAATGATTTATCTGCTTATTCCGAATAAATTTAAAATCAGTCAAATTTCAAATCAAACACAAATTCAAAAGGTGTAAAATCGTGGTAACTTTATTAAAACCATAAGAAAGTGACAGTGTCACGTGACGGTGAGCGCTGGCGAGCCCCTCTAGATACGCCTGTACACTTCCTAGTTACGTTTATGGTCAAAGAAATTAGTAGTTACTACACAAGTTATAGAAACTCGATGTTACTTACATATTAAATGACCTATTTAATACTTATATTACTTTATCGCATCGTCTGGTCCGTTTATTGAATCACAATGATTAATCAGTGTTCTATTTTTGCGTAAATATCATTAAAAAACTATGATAACGAGAGTATTAAGATTTAGAGAGAATTAGAGAGAATATTAAGATTTAAGCCAAACAAGGTCTGATGGATGTCTACCGAACGTATAAGATTGTCAAACGAACGAGAAGCAACGGTTTTAGTATCTTAATAAAATAGATAGTAAATTGAAATAGTATAGACAAGGAAATTTGCCCAGAACCGCTATTGTTTATAATTTTTAAATCTTCTTTCATTACTTTTCTTCCGACTTCGTTTAACTTATTTTTCTTTAATTCAAGTACTCTTAATTGTTCTGTTGGCAGCAATGTAAAAAATAACTCTGCCTTAAAACAAGCTCACGTAGAAAGTTAACAAGGCAAATGGCAATTTCTTAAATTTAAGATAGAGTTAATTAGACTACGTCAATTAAAAAGACGAACATAAAATATTGAAAGTAATGATGGTGTTCCAGATGCCACATTCCGGAGTGCGAGGACAACAGCACGCTGTGGGGGGTGTCGGAGGAGGGCTGGGCGCCCGAGTGGGGCGTGTTCGCACTGCACCCCGACACCACGTGCCACCGGCCGCAGGCTCTCGACGGCGCCTGCGACCAGCGCTCCTTCGACAACTCCTCGCTGATCGTCTGCGATGGCTACGTCTACCAGCACAGGAGCAGCATTGTCTCTGAGGTGACGGGCTTTATATGCAATATACAAGCTAAGGGCTCATTCCGAGACTATTTTAGAGAAACTGGCATCCTTCTAATTCGCAGTATATCTTCATACACAAGGATAGAAGATAGGGATAACTACAATACCAGGCACTTTTATAAAATTGTTATGCCTGTCTTTCGACTTAGCAAATGGAATAACTCTTTTAAGGGTGGAGTATATTGTTTTTTATCAAGATTCCCAAGACCGTAAAGGATCTAAATAGTTTTGAGGTAGCCAATACAAAAAGTTATGTGTGCAACTTATTAAAATAAATTTAAATTGTTTGTTTCTAGTTTGGGCTGGCGTGCCAGGAGTGGAAGCGCACGCTAGTGGGCACTATTCACAACGTGGGCATGCTCGTGTCGCTGCCCATCATGGGATATGTCTCCGACAGGTATTGCAATACATTTTTACAACCTTTGATTATAACATCTATTCTATCAGACCTAATTTTTGAAAGCAGATGCAATTGCGCTTTAAAAATATATATTAATTTTTAACAATTGCGTAAAAATATCATTACGGAGACAGGCGTCATCATGTCCACGACCACTCTGTCAAAAGTGACACGTCAAATAAGAAAAAGACCTTTAAGAGATTTTTTTAAATTACAATTAATATAATAAGTAACAACAATTAATATAATATTACCTACTAATGAATGACGAGAATGTGTGTAAGTGTTTAACAGCAAGATGACCATTTCAGATGGGGTCGTCGAGCGGCGCTGCTGACGAGCGGCGTGGGCGCAGGCTTCCTGGGACTGTGCAAGTCGTTCGTCAGCTCGTACCCAGCCTACCTGGTCATGGAGTTCCTCGAGACCGTGTTCGGCGCCAGCGTCTATCCGGCTGCCTTTGTGCTTAGTAAGTTTATATGCAGCTAAACGTTTTGATAACGACCAAAATATAGGTGCAATAAATTATGTATTTCACATCACTTCACCTAAGAAAAGTACTATTCTACTAAGATTAATAGATTTCGTATTATGGCTCAGTAAATGAATCATTTAAAACCAATACTATTAACTTTACAGTGATCGAATGGTTAGGAGTGGAGCAGAGAATCTTGGCCAGTTTGCTGCTGGGTATTCCTCTGGCCGCCGGGGCAGCGTCGCTCGCCCTACTGGACTACCTCACGGGGTACTGGCGCGTGTGGGCGCGGTTCGCCTATCCACCATCCTTTCTGCTACTCCTGTACCCCTGGCTGCTGCCCGAGAGTATTCGCTGGCTCGTCGCCAAAGGTCGTCTTACTGAGGCCTTAAGTTCAATGAAGAACGCTGCCAGAGTCAACAAAATAGATATACCTGAAGAGACGTTAGAGAGAATGTTGGGAAAAGACCAAATAGCAGAGAAAGCCGTCGAAGCTGTGGTTGAAGAGGAGAGCTTGTTTAGGGCATTTATAAAGTGAGTTAAAAAGTTTACACGTTTATTTCGCACACGATAAGTAAGAGAAGTAGAAAATTTTAGTTCTCTTAAATATTATGTTAATTTTGGTCTTTATAAAGTATGGACTGTAAATCTATCGAGTGACGAGTGTAACGTGCGGTGTGCGGCGCGCAGGTACAGCGCGTTGCGGCGGCGGCTATGCGTGTGCTTCCTGTGGTGGGCGTCGGCCGTGTTCGTGTTCTACGGGCTGGCGGTGCGCGCGCACGCGCTGGCCGGCTCGGCGCACGCCAACTACGCGCTGTTGGCCGCCGCCGAGCTGCCCGCGCTCGCACTCAACACGCTGCTGCTGGACCGCGCCGGCCGCCGCCCGCTGCTCACCGCCGCCTTCCTGCTCACCGCCGTCGCGCTCATCGCCATCCCCTGCCTGCCTGACCGTATGTACTCAACTTTCATCAAGTTTTATGCTATTCAAATTTCTGGATTATTTCTTATATAAATGAAATTACCTGTATATATTTTTTAAGTAAATCAATCACTCATAATGGATTTCTTAATGACTTAACGCGGTTGTATCGTAATGGCAGCGGAGAGCGTGGCGGGCACGGTGCTGTTCCTGGCGGGCAAGGCGGGCGCGACAATGGCGCTGAACGCGCTGTACGTGTACACGGCCGAGCTGTTCCCCACGCGCGCGCGCCAGCGCCTGCTCGCCGCCTGCTCCACGTGCGGCCGCGTCGGCGCCATCCTCGCGCCGCAGACGCCGCTGCTCGTGAGTTACCCCCCCTACCCCCCTACCCTCCCCGCCTACCTTACACGCACCTGCACACGCACGTACATACATCCACGCATATACCACACTTGCAACTACAGTAATATATTATTAATATTATTTTTTTTTTCATTAGTATTGTTTTCATCCGTACATATTTATACATATGAATTTTTTATCTTTCATTAATTTACTGTATTAATTCGCTTTGTAGTTACAATAATCAGTTGATTAAAGATGAATTTTTATATTTTTATATTCCTATTGTAAATATCTGAACGAATTGTGTCGGTGTCGCATGTGTGTCATGACTTGGATGAAACAGGCTCCTAAAAACAGTATTTACTATATTGGGAGCCTGGGTACCTTTTTTATAAATCACCTAATCATTGAAGTAAATATTATTATTATTATAATTATTATTATTGTGTCACCTTTTTACTAACGCTTATAAGAATGCGTTCCATATGATCTCATCTTAAATTAAATCATTATTCAAAGCTTGGTTCAAACAAAAAAAGAGTCGTTTTTAGTTTAGCTACACGTTACACCTGTGCAGGCGGCGTACGGCGCGTGGGTGCCGACGACGCTGCTGGGCGCGCTGCCGCTGGCGAGCGCGGCGCTGACGCGGCTGGTGCCCGACACGCTGGGCCGGCGCCTGCCCGACTCCTTCGCCGACCTCGACACCAGCGCCACCGACCTCTCCGACCTGCCCTGATGCCGCCCCGCAATGTACCTCGGACCAGAATCTCGCTCAATCAGCTCAATCCGATAGTCTATTGAACTCTCTAAGTTATAAGTTGCTTCTTAAATTGTTAACGTAAAAGTAAATGTGTTTCAGTATATTTTAATTGAACATCCACCAACCAATATTGAACATATTAAAAGAACAAACTAATAAACCAAATTATAGATAAACTTTTGTTCAAAATACCCAGTCGCAATCATTGTCAATTTTCTCTTAGAACGTAATTTATGGATTAATTATAATTTGATTACCGTTATTTAATTAAGAATACATTGTGTTAACTACGATGGAAAAGACACGAATTATTAATGATTAAATCTCATGCGATACTGAGTATAAATATATTAGTTAACCTTATTATTAGTAGATAATGTTTAGGGATTATTATATTATGATATTTAGCTGACGGGAGATCGCCAGTGAGACGTCGAAACTTTGTAAGTTGATTACAAACATTTTATAAATGTTTATAATTCAACATGTTTAAATATCTCGACTTTAGATTGTATGAAAGATCGTCACTCCTACTGCAAAATGGAAGCAATGTACAATGTTAGTTTTATCACCATTACCGTTAAGATGTAAAAGTACACTATTAAATTATAAGGATATGCAACTGAAAGTTGTTTTGCATAGTGTTTTACAAGACCAGGCGATAAATACTGCACATCGTGCTTGAGAAAGAGACCATCGGTTTATTTCGAATTTATATTGCTTTCTCGTTCGCACGTAGACTAACCGACCGATTTCTATAGAAGTCGACTGACGTACATATTATTATTAAACTAGCGTGCGCTATTTTTCGCCAGGTAATGTAGTCCTTTTTGACATATTTACCAAAATCAAATGCTATAATAAAATTGAAATCGCTTCGTTAAACTAGTGAAACTACGTTTGACGGTGTTTAATAAACTCTTGAAAAATTGTATCGTACGAATAAATTGTAATGAGAACATTGTTTTAAAACTGAAACCCGTCCAGTTAATAAAAGTATACTGTAGTATGTTTTAATAAAATGTTTAACGAATAAGTTTTGTTTGAACGCCTTAACGAGCGTTCGTCATTGCAATATGAAAACAATGCGTAGTGTAAGCTAATTTTAAAAGACTAATCTAAGTCGTTATCATATAAAAGAATAAATATTCCATGACATCTAATGTTTACTGAGTTGTTTTATTTTAAACCTAGTCAGTGTATATGTTTCGTTGTAGGAAAAAAAATCCTATTAAAACAGCTGGTTTCCCACTATGGGTTCATGTTAATGCAAATATGATATAATGCTATATTATATTTACATCTTGGTAAAGCTTAATAATACTCATAAGAAAAACTTAAACAAATAAACGTCATTAAGAAACCATATTTCTTTTCGACGAGATTTTTTTTATCCAACAAATATGCCCCATATTTTGGATAAAAAAAGTCCAATTGTGTTCAGTAGAACAAAAGATGGCATTGAGTTTGTATCAACAGCGCCAGTAACTCGCAGATTTACCTGTAGTTCATTTTATTATAAATAATCGATTAATTATTAAATATTTCAACGCCGTCCAAACTATAAGAGCAAACGCTCCATCGACGCCATTGCAAGGCATTCAGCGTTTTATAACCCGTTACAACGAATGCACTTATCGAGAGCCCGTGTACTAAACACTGAGCGATGTAATTCAAAAGCAATCGTTTGATTGACAGCTGGCCGTGACCGAGTGCTTTCCAGCCATTAGCTCTTTTATTCCATCGCCGCTGTTAGCAGTTGATCGCGCGCCGTCCACCAACTCCGGCGCATTCGAGAAGCTCTCAGGATGGGTGAAGTGGACGCTGACGGGGTGATGAGGGAGCTGGGCCAGGCTGGTCGCTTCCACATACGGGTGTACATACTTGTGGCGTTCTCCGTGTTCCAAGTGGGTCTGCTGCATATCACTTATATCTTCCTCGCTGGACGAGTGCCCTACAGGTGCGTGGACACATTTACATACAATAGAACATCATTTCTAATATCCTTCTTAATTCCTCACAATATTCCAATATCGCAAATGAGTATTGTCAAAATTGTAGAATTTTATTAAGCTAGCAGGCTCAACAATGTTCACATTAGTATTAACATTAAGAGAGATTTATAACCGAATTAGGTTCGCGAAGAAAAATCAAATGTATCACAGAAAAATGTAATAACAATGCATATAACGTCAAGTTGAACAAATGTCTGCAGGATCTCTTGTTTTCTTAATATGAAACAATGAGAAAACCTGATCAAATACAAATATATAAAGTTAATTTTTTCATTAATTATAAATTAATTTATGTGTTATAAATATAAAACACGAGTATAACAGGAATTATTGGTATGTATTTTTAAATCAGTTACTATGAAATATACAAACACTAGGCATAAATATATATTAAGCACGTCGTTAATGACGATTGTAATTAATAAAACATTTGATGTAACAAGTGGCGACAAACATATAAAAAAACTATTAACAAATAATAGTACCTAGTAGTCTTTGATGTTGAAGATTGGTATTATTAAATATTATTTAATTCCTTTTGTTTGTCTGTTTGGTTCTTGAGTAAAGGATTGTGTAACTTCTAATCAACGGAAAAGTAACTAAATTATAAAGACTTAACGCTGAATATAATAGATGCTTGTATCGCATGTGATTTCATACACGGCTGGTTACAGGCTATGAATCAGCAGGAGACTCCTGTAATTTCATGCTTGCTATTAAAAACATGAGTTACTCAGTCGTACAGTAATTGTTATCTACTACAGCTTTCGCTGGATTTTCTTGAGATATCATTGTTCAAAATGTATTGAGATTTATGGCATTTCTACATACAAAGGTGCTCTTGATAGCCAAAGAATGGAAGCTGAAGTTGATTCATGTAGGATTTGAGTTTGTGCGCGTTGGTCACTGTTTAAATGACTTCGTTTGCATGACGGTTGTGCACAAGTTAAGCTAAGCACCTTTAAGTCCAGTCGGTCTCTTCTACGTAGCAAATTTTAATAAGAGAATATTTATTAACCAACGCTCCAGATCAAGAAGTCACTTAGTCTTATTATACATAACATATTGGGGCAGTAAGATCTATATAGTAATTATTTATAATTAGTTATTATTTATAATTTGTATATAGATCTCACTTTATGTAGTTTTAAGTAAGTTTTGTTTTTATTAATATGTTCTTATTTGCATCGAATCACCTGGACTGGAACAATAAAACGTTCTATAGCACTATTCCTCGGTGAGAGACAATTTACTCTAACGCGAGAGTACTTGGCACTATAAGAGAAAAAATAATTAAAATAAATGAAAGATTGTATCGGAATCAACATTGAACTATCGCTTTTAATATAACATGCACGGCCTTGTCATATTGTTACATATAATTGCCTATAGAGTTCGGTTAACTTTGGAATTTCGCCATCGGCTGATAGTGTATTGATTGCGTATTAAAATTAAATTAGAATGTATACAAGCTCGTAATGATATTTGTCGGTTCCAATAGGTTACGTCGGTGACAAAGAGAGACAGTTTGTCAGCCTATTACGTGTGTATGCTGTACCGTGTGACACAAAACGTCTGAGGTCGCCAGACTTTTGTTAAAAGTTATTGTAGCAGAGGCATTATGAGTAGCGCGCCTGCGAACTCGCTTAACAGATATAAAGTCAATTTTTTTTATTAAAACTTAATGATAAGCAACGACATACATTACGTTTTTCTTTCAAGTTTTTCGGTGTGCTTTTAATTTGTTTATTATTCCATATATTATGGTTGAGGTATTCCATTTTCTGACAATGTAAAATATATATGATAATACCTATTCAACAAAAAAATAATCGTTCAAATTGGTTTATAATCGGCGGAGATATTGCGTATAAAAAGTTCATCCCCAATTTTCCTCCCTTGGGGGTTGTTCTTTTATTATTAAATTTAAATAGGACCACCCTTGAAGTATTACCTATGCGCCTAAAAAAGATTTGTTCAAATCAGTTCATAATTGGCGAAGTTATCGCGTAACAAACATAGAAAAAAAACATACTATATATAACTATATATTATATATAACTAACATACTATACATAACTTATATACATAACTTTTCAAGATTCTTTAAGGCCTCCTTAAGGAAAACTGTACTTATAGTTGTACCTGTCACCAAAAACGGCGCGACCCGGAACCCATAACCACGAGGAGCTGACGAGCATCTCAAGTGGGCTCAATGCCGCCTAATTCGTTTCCTTCCTCTGACCTGCTTCGGACGAACCCATATCACATGTACTCATCAAAAACTATTCCTACTATAACTCAATTACACGCTAACTTATCAGACTCAATGCCACATTAATTGTTGTTTATGGAATACTTTTTATGCTTAAGATATTTGTTTTTCGATAGACCATAAAACAAAAACAACTTCTTCTAAAAATGTTTTGTCTTTTAAGCCTGGAATAAATGGACGCCTTTTGCTTTTGTTTGAAATAAATTGAAAACGAGATTATGTCCTTCGATTCTGATGACTAAAAGTTTCTTAAAACCCTAACATCGGATCATCGTATTGTTAAGATGAGCTATGAATTGTCGGATACGTCTATACAATTTGACTACCAGACTACCAATACATATAATAATATCAATACATTGAGCGGATGTGGATGGTAAATTCGATTTGCTCTAGCTGGCAGTTTCAAATGGTGACCACAATTACTCTAAATTTAAATGGCAAGTGGACCCTCGCCCAGTCCGATTGTAATCGTGATCTGGTCACACCGCGTATGAGTGCTTCCTTGAGACAAGACATGTTATAAAAATCACTTTAAGAACTTTGCCAGTGATCTTTAGAGCAAAAGTTTAGCCTTTCACTTATTAGATATATTATGTAGTCGACTCAAAGGTGCTTCTTAATTTTGTTGTGGTTCACATACATCAAAAACTATAAACATTGTGATAATGCACGAAGCAAGTAGGAGGATAGACTCGGAGCGTCTGATGCAGGAGTTGGGTCAGTTCGGTCGGTTCCATCTCTGGAACTACTTCCTGCTGGTATGGCCCACCTTCATCTCCTGCATCTACTTCACCAGCTATGTGTTTTTGGCCGGGGATGTGCCTTATAGGTAAGTCTTAAAATTGGGTTTTTAAATAGTGATCGTGCTGTGTTATAAGCGCTTTAGCTATCGTTAAATACGTCTTAGTTTAAAAGCAACAAAACTTATAAGTGCGTAGAAAGGTCAGATATTTAAATAAGGCTTATGTGTAAGATAAAATCCTCCGTGCCACCCCACTCGTATAAGTTGTGTTGTTTTACCATTCTTGCTACATTTTCATTAATAATAATCGTTTGATGCTGGAAAAATACAGAATGTATTAAAGTATATAAATACTTACAAAGAATCTAGTGATCATATGCAAGTAGAAGTATGAAATATAGTTAAACATGCCTTATCGTCATGAATATATCTTAAATGATTAAACAAAGCGTACAGTAGTTATGACGACGGTATTGTCAAATGATCAATGTTTGCAAGAAAGAGATGAAACGCTAAGAGCAGGTGCGATATTTGACAGCTCGCCTCGGTGAAAGTGGTTGTTTCATTCCGGTTAGAAATCATTGGGAGTTTATGCACAAGGACATATTGCTAATTTGTATAGAATGAAAGTGAAATTGACCCTTGACGCTATGCCTTACAATGTGATTAGTCGGACGACTTACTATTATTTAGCTAACGAAGCATTCACTTGAATTAATTTAACATCCACTATTTGTAATGTACATAATAGAGGGTAACCAGTATACAGAATGGACGTGTTTCAATTATCTTTTTCTAAAATACCTTATGTGCTAAGATCTATCTATCTTTTCCTGAATACAACACTATTGGCTTAGTATGTACCTAATAATACAGAAACAGTTTTTAAGATTCAATAGTTTGTCGTGTATTGGAGGGTTAGCCTAAACCATACTAAGTACAATGCTCCTCGAGTATGAAAATAAAGAGAGTGTTGACAAATGCGGTGATGTGATGCAGCGATGTACGCCGGTAGGGCAGCGCGGCCGGGTCAGGGCACGGCGCAGTGAAGGCTACCTTAGTGCAGTGTGTTGTGTTGGCTGGCGGCTGGCTGTGCGCGCACGCATCCATTCACACAAACGCGATCGACTTTTAAATAAGGATAACGTCAAGTAAAGAAAAAATTAAAAAAAATAAAATAAATAAAAATGATATAAATATAACAAACGAAACACGAAGTGCTTAAAAAATGTCATCGGAAAAGTCGTACGTGGACAACCTCCTGCGGGAGCTGGGTCAGTTCCGTCCATTCCACCTGATGAACTACCTGCTGCTGGCCATCGTCGGCTTCTCCGTGGCCATGTACGGGGTCAACTACGTGTTCCTGGCCGCTGACGTGCCCTACCGGTGAGTACTTTGGATGTTCATAGAATTCTCCCACGAAGATGTTGTTACGCATATTTTTTCTTGATAGAAGTCTTCTAAGAGGTTGTTGTGGCATGTTGGTTTCTTCCAAGTCATCATTCAGGGTCTACAAAGTGAACTATGCTAATTAAAGGGACACAAAAAGAAGTACTGATAAACTAACTTGAGCCTTACCTTCATGGGCCGCTTGGGTACAGTTTGCTAAAAATAAGTATATGTTTAAATTAAGTTTTCAATATAGAATATTGTATTAACAAGACCGGTATATCCTCTATACAAGGGGAGCTCCCGAGGGGACTTTAAAGAAAACTTTTGTAGACAGCTGTGTGTCCTTCGCTACCGTTGAACAGACTGGTACATACAATAAGGGTCGACTCGATTCAGCCAGATTTGCAAGTACCATAAATACTACCTAACATTAGAGTAAACCGAAATAAATATTGATATAGGTAAATAATATAGTTTTTTAACTTATCTGCCAGCTTCCAAAGTAAACAGTAGTTCTCCAAGAAGGAATTTTGTCGTGTCCCGGAATCAACAGATATAAATTGGCAGGTATTGAAAAAAATATAAATATAAATTGGTATCAAACCAAAAATTATATCATAGGACGGTCTATCTAATAAATTCAAAACATTTGCTTACAGTAACAATTACATTCAACTTTGAATATTATTCGTACAAATAAAGACATAGAAAGCATTTTTATTGTCTTGTAGCAGCTTAAAACTACATCTCGTTTACGAAAAATCTAAAGCAAAAAAGATATAGCCGGCACGATTTTACGTGTATTTTGACAATAAGTCGCCTCACCTTCAGGCACCATTGTGGAGTATACTTATAAACTCATATTGTTTCCAAAAGCATTACTCATCATTTTGCTAAATTGAGATAAAAATAAACAATTTATTTCTTATTTATTTTAATTATGGTTCGAGTACACCTTTTGTAGATCTAATTTCGCGCGCTCCTAAAATTAATGGCGCAGCTTATAAAGCTCTTTTAATGACAACAGATAAAAAACAAATTCTTTTGAATTATTATAATACAATTATTTATATAAAACCGTTTTTATCAATGAACGAAACATCTCCTTATTTCTCAGAGTTTATAGTTTTGTATTCAGTTTGTTGTGTACCAAGAAATCGACTATTATGGAATCATATAATAATAGATACTTACGGAAATTGTAAAGATATAACATTAGACACGAATCAACAAACTGAAACTATTTTTTTATCATATTTCTTTGTAATGATTATACACATTATGTAACTCCAAATACCATTAATTCTACATTATCCTCCAAGGGACATTTCAGATGATGTCACATTGAGTTTTTGTCCCCTATGAGTACATTCAAATATTGCATATATAAATAATATTTATCACGTGTTTGGATGCTTCTAATGATAAAAAACTCATTGTTAACGACTAATTTAATAGAAAAATAATTAATCTCAAATAACATAATTTTATAATGAATTTTCTTTAAAATAATTTTACCGTCATTAATTAATGTGAAAGTGGTTAGGAATTGTTTCAAATAAACGAAATTCATTACAATCTTCTACAATAGTTGTGTAAGAACCATATCTCTTCTTATATTATAAAAGGTTTTGTTTAATCAACATCTAAATCTACTGGACCGAGTGTATTTAACTAATAGATTTGTCTCTCACAGTTCATGGCTCAGATTCAGGCTATATCGAAATTCGGGAAAACGGCGTTTCATGCGGGTGAAACCACAGCCTAGCTTTACTTTATAAATATCTACAATTACAACAGATAGCCTTAAATTAATATAATGTTTTTGATCTACAACGATAAATCTTAACAAACGCTAGGTCCGAGTTTAAAGACCCTTTCGCAACTCGGCAGATAACTGCAAAGGACAGACGGAAGTGTTTCATTAGAAGCCACTTGGAACTGGACGCGACTCCCGAACGCCTGTCTACCGTAACTCTATTAAAAACTACTTGCTTTCTTCACAGATGTTATTAAGGACACAAAAATAGCTGCCTACATTTAATTAAGCTTTTTTATGTAATAAAAATGTTATAGTTACGCTGCATTAATTTAAATAAATTCTATAAGAGACACGATTAAAGCCGTGTGATGCAAGTTATAAATTTTAAATTTTTAATTGATTGTAACAGATAAAATAAGTATTTTTTATGTTATTTATTCTTTTAATGATCGGGTTCGAATTTTATTAATAATAATTAATTATGTGTCCATTTAATGATGCCGACTGGATGTATTAGAATCCACATTATTTGCTATAATTATCAATGTCGGCGACAGGAATGTCTACATAAATTATGTACATATATAATATAATGAATGAAGCAATCGGCTGCCGCAGGAATTATCCATACATCTGTAGGGACTTAATCGATAAACATTTCGTAATAAATGTTAAGAGATTACTTCTCCATTAGATTACTTAGTCAAGACTTGTGATATTATGTGTATATCTTATAAAAATAAAATTGACACCATAACTATCATTTTTTATATGATATGGGCAAAATGGATGAATTGATTTTGCATACAGCGCTATTAAAAGTTTACGATATATTAAAGTTAGTTAGGTTAACATTTTTTAATAAATAGTCGTAGAGACCTGCGAGCAATGATATTATAGTTAATAGATACACACCAACAAATCAACCAAAAAAGTGTTCCGCACAGCAGCGGCAGCACACATACATACAACTACAAGTCTAAACGATAGAAGAGAGCAACAAGATAATAAGAGATGCAGTTTTATTAGTTGCACGCGAAAGCACCGAAAACCAATCACATAAAGGCAAGACGTCCTAATTAGGATGTTTTTGCGTCTTGAAAATTTTGCGCTTATAACTTATCTATTTATTATAATATCACTCCCTTTGAGTACCTAAAGTAATGTAGCTTTGTATAATTTTTTTTTATTTTTTTTAAATTTTATCTTTTTAGTTGTCACCTTTAACATCGAATATTCGAATAATCGGTTTGACTGCAAGTTGCAACATTGCCTACCAACTAGAACAAAAAAATGAAACCTTGTTGATGCGTCGAAAACTTTTTTTACCGTAGCCTCCACAAGAACGACATAAAATACTTTTGCTCTAGTTATGGCTGTACAACCTTCATCGGTCTTTTTAATGTGTTTTTTGTGAAGACGAAAAAGTTCTAAACAAAAAAACATCGCCAATATGCTCTTAAAATACACAGTTGTGATTTTTAATAGGACTGTTAATTTATCCGTCTAAAATTTGTAGTATTTTAATATGATAATTTTTCGTTAGATTATTCTACCGGAAAATATTTGGAAAGGAATGTACTATTGAAAATTCTTCGATACTTTATATTTTATAAGGATTTTTATCCAACATGACAATGTAAGGGTAATATACGCATTGGTAAAACAGAATATAAAGAATGTGCGACGTCTCAGTGTAATAAATACGTATTGTCTGGTTCGGGCGGCTTGTTATCACAACATGGCCGCTTCCGCCGATTATATTATTAGCGAACCACTTTGATGGCGATTCTTAACAACTACTTTTTATACAATTGCCAAATATTATGAACCATCTACGACACAAGGAATGTTCACGATTTCATAATATGTGTGTATATCTTATAGTTTCGAAATTTTAAGGTACTTACGGGCAAATAAGTACCCATACGCAATTCAAATTAAAGCAAGCCTCAAGTCTAATTAATTTGACAGATATGTATAGTGAATTGTCAAATTGGAACGATTTAAGTTGTACTTAAATTTTAATAACGTTTCAGTATTCCGACATTAATAATTTATGAAGCTCTGTCTAAGCGTTCAAAATAGTTTGACAGGGTAAACAAGTCCCATCGCCTTATATTTTCACGCAACTTTAAAAGTTTTAGATTTTTGCTACCAGAATTATCATCGTGCAATTTAGATACCTGTTTCTTATAATATACCCATTTTAGTAGTCTTAAATTTGTTTGCGCTATAGTATTCGAGTGTTTGGCGGTGTGTAGTGTATAGTATAGTATAATAAAGCCTGTTCTGTCATGTCCGAACTGAACTGAAGGAGGACCGCTATCTCTTGCACTGCACACATACACACACACACACACACACACACACACACACGCACACACGCACAATTGCAAATACCACATATTATTCACCATGCAAAAAAAGTATTTACTGTATTACCCATATAGTGGAATCTCCTTTAGCGAGTCTGAAGTGATCTTTGTGCATATTTCAGTAAAATCCATCCAGTAGTTTTCTATATATAATGGAATATTTTATGTCACTCACCAACATGTACATATTATAAACAAACGGTCCATTTTTTTATAATTCTCGCAGTCAATTTGTAGTATTAGTAAGGACGAAAAAGGTTTATGTGGTACTAATGGAAATCGTCAAAACACTAAAGCATCTTTAAATTATATTATTTATAAGAATTTATAAAAAATCATACAAACATCTTAATATTTTTTTAATTTGAAACGCAAAACTGCATAGTAATTCTAGTGATATTCTTACAAACAAACAGGTTTGAAGACCAAACAATAACAATGTGTTCCTGTAATTTATTATTGATGTTTGTTTTTCGTTAATGTTTACACATCTTAGATGTGAAAAAAAAAACACCCAAAAAGTCAGGTGATCGTGACAAAAAACAACACAAATATATAAACAAGTATTGAGGAAAAATATTCTAAGCAGTTTGTAATAATATTTGCTGTGCAGAGGCGTCATTGTCAATAAAAAACACTTGTTCAGGATCGCTTTATGCATTCTCGCGAAAATTTATCTAATTATTTTGTTGCAGTACTGCACCTCTACAGACATTAGATCACACACTAGGAGAATACAGAACGAATCTAACCTCTTTAACGATTTACTGCTCTTTCTATATAGGCTTATTTTAAACTAGCGACCAGCCCCTTCTTCGCACGTATATAATACTAGCTGTTGCCGCAACTCCGTCCGCGTGGACTTTCATATAAACTTTGACCCCCCCGGGACCCTTATAACCCTTTTTCCAGTTAAAAAGTAGCATGTGTTATATCAGGCTCTAGACCATCTGTGTACCAAATTTCATTACAATCGGTTCAGCGGATTGGCCGTGAAAGCGTAAAATTTTAAAAAGTTTCAACCCCCCATTCCCCCTTATAACCTTTTTTTCCAGTTAAAAAGTAGCCTATGTCCTTCCACAGGCTCTAGACTATCTTTGTATCAAATTTCGTTCTAATCGGTTAAGTAGTTTTAGCGTGATGGAAAGACAGACAGACAGACAGAGTTACTTTCGCATTTATAATATTAGTATGGATTATCCTTGTATTATACATATGAACCTTCCTGAATCACTCTAATCAATACAAAAACCGTATTAAATTGGTTGCTCTGTTTCGCATACACAGACAGAAGAAAGCGATTTTATACTATGATATAATTATCCTACTGCACTCGAGATCTGATTATGTAAATAAAGCTTAGAGAATGTCGTGTATTCCAGATGCGTGATCCCGGAGTGCGAGCTGGCGAACAGCACGGAGTACTCTCCTCCGTGGCTAGAGCAGGCGTTACCAGCTGACGCGCAGCTGCGGCGGTGCGCTGCGCGGGCGCCGCTCGACTCCTGCGACGCCTTCAGCGACGAGCTGCGGCCTTGCGACCACTGGCTATACGCTTCTAAGGACACCATCGTAGCTGAGGTGAGGCTTAGAACGTATAATATCGCCTGCTAGTTAGGTTAACTGGTAAGATGACTTAAGCATATCGCTGCTTATTCTAGACTACCACAAATTTACACCTTATTTTTACAGGAAAGCTGATAAGTCTATCAGCGCTGCTTTGTTTGAAGTCGACTGACTTATTATATTATTCTAAACTACCACAAATTAAAATAACGTTTTTTAACCGGAGAGTTGGACAAAAGAATGTTTAGCTTAATTTTTTTTATATCAAATATAGATGAACATATTATACTTCGTTGTAAGGGTATTTTTAAGATGCGCCAAATGTTTTGTCGATGCAAAAATTTACAGATAGGTGGGGTATAGGACACTCAAAATATACGTATAACAAGTTAAAAGGACGTTGGCACCTGTCACGCAGCTCGCTGCTACCAATCTTCAATTTATTATGTGTAAAATGTAAAAATAAATAAATAAACATATTTTGTACCTTGCTGAAAATGGCATAATAGCTATAGATAGGTATTTAATATATCACGCAGTGTACGGTATCATAAACAAAATTAACGTATTACAAATTGACCAATTATACTATCCAACACTGTGTACACCTACAGTACTGTACGGGCCTACCATATTTCTTGGTAACAGATCGGCCATCAACACAGGGCTGTCTTTTATCCTCATGTTAATAAGATAAACATAATATCAAACATAATTTCAACTTAATCTAAGTTGTTTTGCATTCACATTAAGCGGCCGCGGCGGAACATGACCTTGCTTAAGGCTTAGGTATTGCGCAACTTGCAACTTGTCCTAATATCCTTGTAAATATTTAAGTAAGTAGTTGACAAACTTACTGATTAAGAAACTAGCGGCGCCCATGGCTTCGCCCGCCATGTCAAGGGTGTTCTTGACCTCCAATAAGTAACGACATTTTAGCAATACTTTTAATATTTTTGACGTTAGGCATTTAGTATTGGCCACTTTGCACACATTAATCGCGAACTTGGTTTGACACGCTTTTGCGTGTTTAAATATAGCATATTATCTTCTGATGGCACCTTATAAGAGTTAAATAATTAACATTGGAATAGATATACATAATTTAAAGAAGACATCTAAGGCCATTGTATACACATAAAATAACTGTTAACAGATGGATAGTAAATTACCCTATAAATGTTTTTCCTCTTAACTTTCAAGATCTCGAAATGTGCGGGAAAAATTATTATGTGCGGGAATATTCTGGGTTATTATGTCAATACATAACTTTCCTATAAAATCAATACTTTATGGGTAGGTTCAGCCATCACTGACAACACTGCCAACTGCTGAAATGCGGGAAAACATTCTCAATCTATCTGCATAATTTCCATATAATTTAAAGTTCATTTTGAAGGTGTCGCAATGTCATTATCTCGTCTCATTAACGTCTATGGTAATAGTCAGCACTCAGCAGTGAGAAGACGCGTCATACGGTCACACCGCTCACGCGACACGCGTGTAGTTGGTCTATAATGAAGGTATTGTGATACTATCGCGGCCGGGCGTGAGACGATCGCGCGCTCCAGCATTGTGTTATACTCGCTAATGTAATAAACTGTACGACATTACGACTGTCCTACTTTGAGTAACATCTCTTAGTCTATGTAATCCTATTGGTCGTATACTCAATCTTAAGAGTTACCATGGTAAGTGTTCATCACCGTGAACACTTGTAGAGCTAGCTGTACCCTTTAAAAAAATTCACCCTCGCTTTCTGACGTTATAGTTTTTTAAAATTTTTTTCATTTACTATGGGGAGAGCTCCGAGGAGCTTTTTGGAACTTTACCTGCTGCTGAATTCCACCACCGCACTGCACGTCACAGGCTGCAATACCATCCGCACCACCTTGAAAGCTGGTAGTCAAGTTCATAGCTCATTTCAAGAAAATTATAAGGATGTATTATGTTGGGATCTACTATGTTTCACTGCAGTAATGTAATAAATAAATAAAAAGTACGTGGTATCGTAAAACAGGATCTGTTTTCAGTATAATATACTCAAAGTCTTTGACCCAAGAAGTACGTTGGTGTTTGAGCAAGCTTGTGTAAATACTTGCATCAAGTTATGTTATAAATTTCATACGTAAGCGATCGTTACCTTTAAAATTGATTAATTATGAGGGAGTTTAAATTGCAATGACTGATTTATATTTCTTATTAATCCCATTTTTCTATTTAATTTATGTCTTATTTCAAATGTATGACGACTATGTTTTGCGCAAATTATGCAACCTGCAATAAAGTGGGCTCAATAATAAATTCTAAAGTATCATATCGTTGCTAATATATAAAAAAAAACCTAAATTTAACGAAGAGCTTTTTTTTTTATTTTTGAATGTTTAATATTACAAGGTGTAGCAATGGGGTCAATGATCTACCAAATACAATTTGCGACATCTCAGGTGATTCCCCTTCGTATAAAATTAGCAATTCAACAGCTATCTGATAATCTGTGCTGTTACCATATTACTATCGCCAGAACTTGGTCACGGCCGGTTAGTTTCGTGTTAGTCTCTCAATAGTTTAAATATTGTTCTTATTAGAATTTTTTGAATTCTATTTTTATTATAATAAGATGAAATCTGAATGACAAAATACATATATTACACGATATAATACATATTATGTTGACTCAAAAGAATATCTATAGCGAGATTTGTAATGGTAGCGGTAACAAAATTCGCTAATTTAAATGCAATTTTAATATTCATAGGACAGTCAAAAACACAAATGTTGTAACGAATACATCATAAATACAGATAAATAATAAATTAGTTGTGGTGAAGCAGTTTGTACGTGAAGTCAATCGTATCTTTATTCAGCTAGGCTACATAATAACACTTGAATCGTTAATCACAAAACATTTACCACCGGTTCAAAAGGCAGTTTCTACAGAGAAAAACCGGCAAGAGACTCTGATAGTTGCTCTTTTAAAATACAAATATACAATTGTAATCAATACATATTTAGTATGAAACAAAGTGTATAGACACTTTGTGGACGACGTAGACGGCGGATAGCCGCCGTCTGTCTGTCCCTATGTATGCTTAGATCTTTAAAACTACGCGACGAATTTAATGAATTTTTTAATAGATAGAGTGCTTCTTCAGGAAGGTTTATGTGTATATTATATGCGTAAATGCGGTTAAAACCTACACACGGCTAGTTACAAATATACTCAACAACTCAACCATTACAATATTTATAAATGAAAAGTGAATTCATGTATAGTTCGCGTCACGAATCTTTAGCGCTGAACGAAACCTGCACAGAAGTCAAAAATAAGGTATCGAGGTAACGGCGCGGCGCGCGGGGCGCGTGATCGTCGGGTGCACGAGCGTTGATTGGTTGTCCCAGTCGTGTTGTGTTTCTCGCACCAATACGTCAATCACGAGCGTGATTCTATCGATGCGCAGCTATTCTCGTCCAGCGCTAAACATAAATGACGCGTACTAATTTGGTTGAAAACGTGACGGTTGCGCTGAACTCGTGTCTGATAACGAGCGTTACCTCCACGTTAATATTGTATATTGTTTTAAATGGTTATAAACTTAAAAGCCGTTGAAAATAAAACATTTTAATGTTTTAATAAAACAAAGCTTATCACGATACATTAAGTATATCTTTAGTAAAAATTTAGTCTATTAAAAAAGAACCGGAATTGTTTTCCCTGACAGCCTTTGTCTTTTATCCTTTTTTTTGTAGTCACGTTGTTTGTCCGCGATTGACTCCTAAACTACTGAAATGATTTTAAATTAAATTTTCACGCCGTGTGCAGTTTGATCTTAAACTTAAAACATAGGATAGCTTACATCCCGGTATTGCTCCAGGAACCGGTTCTACGCGAGTCAAACCGCGGTCAACGGCTAGTTTAGTGTAAGAATAATAAGTTATTATATAAGACCACTTATCTTGCAACTTCTTTCGGTATACAATTTGTTATTGACTACACAATGCAATCCGAAGCAATCAACCTTCAATTATTCCATCAGATCAGTCAGATGTCTCACTCAAGTTTAAGGATGATTAACGTGTAATTGATCTTAAATTATACCAATAGAAGGATTTTGACTTTAAGGAAGACTTAGAGTTGCTATTAAGTTGCTAGTTGTTAAATTGCGCTAATTTATCCTTTAAGTATAAAACGAATTATTTGAAAAGCATGCAAATTCGATGGATAAGCTATCATTTATTTTTAGAATAACATTTTAAGGATTATATTTTTGGGAGTCATGACGTCATTTTGCAGGTACACTAGCGGAATGTTTGATTCATTTTTATAAATACTACTTAGACTTATATCTTTAGAAAAATTATATGTGAATAACGATGTGAGTACCCTTTATATAATTTGTCCTATATAAGTGATAATAATTTTCCAGTTCAATCTGGCGTGCCAGGAGTGGAAGCGTACGCTGGTGGGCACCATCCACAACGTGGGCATGCTGGTCTCCGTGCCGCTGCTCGGATACGTTTCAGACAGGTAGGTGCAGAAAATACACATTCCTTAACAATATAATTAGAAATCACGGTCACGGAAATCAACATCACGACAATACTTAACTTTACTACCTTGCTATATCTTATCTATGGAATGTTCTAAAATATTTTTACAATAGATGTTTTAATATTCGAACTCTGATACGACTTTGTATTTCGGTAGACCATACAACTTGGTATGAAACCTCATGACGAGACACGTGTTGAGTAGTTACTTGTTGTCAGATGGGGCCGCAAGAGGGCGCTGGTGCTGAGCTGCACGCTGGTGGGAGCCATCGGTGCGCTGAAGGCCTTCTCCATCTCCTACGAGATGTACGTCATCGTCGAGTTCCTGGAGACCGTTGCAGGAGCCAGCGCCTTTCCTGCCGCTTATATCTTGAGTAAGCAAGCTATTATTAGAATTATTCTGACAGTGTGCAAGAAACCTGACCTTCGAATTTATGATTTTTGGGTTTGATTATATTTTGGTCAATTCAGACTAGAATTTTTTTAAGAATCAGAGTTAAATATCATAAAGAACATTTTTACAAGCAACTTTACGAATATACTTTATAATGTATATTTGGAACGAAGTAGAATTATTGTATTTCGAATAAAAATTTATCATCAAAATTAGCTCACCCACTCCAGCCGAAAGTTCTCATAAGAAAATGTCCATTCGTTTATCTTACCTTTGATCACACAAATTAAGTTTAAAAATATTAAAATAAAATTAACACACTACATTTTTTTCCAGCGATCGAGCTCCTTGGTCAAGACAAGCGGGTACTGACTACAGCATTTCTGGGCATTGTGTTAGTGCTCGGCGGGCTCAGTTTTGCCCTCCTCGCCAAGACATTCCCCTACTGGCGCACCTTCATCCTCGTCGTATACCCACCGTCGCTACTGTTCATATCCTACATATACCTTCTACCTGAGAGCATACGCTGGCTCCTCTCCAAAGGCAGGAAGGAGGAAGCTATGGAAATTATAATGAAAGCTGCTAAAATGAACAAGGTGACGCTGTCAGATGAAATGATGCGCCAACTAACAACCGTAGAGGTGAAAGAAAAGACTGTTGAAGAAAAAACGCCACAGGAACAAGGGCTTTGGATGCAAGTGTTGAAGTCTCCGATTATAATGACGCGCTTGGCGATCTGCTCGTGGTGGTGGATTACCTGCACGTTCGTGTTCTACGGGCTGGCCATCAACTCGGTGTCGCTGGCCGGTGACAAGTACACTAACTACATGCTGGTAGTGAGCGTGGAGGTGATCGCGGTGGTCACTAACGCCCTAGTTCTCGATAGAATCGGACGAAAGAGGACTTTGTTGATAGCGTACTTGGTCTGCGGCATTTCGTGTGTCGCAATTGCTTTTGTGCCAAAAGGTAAGAACTCAATACGTTAACAAATAACATGCCAGGACTGAAGAAAGTTTTCCTTGACCCAGATTTTTTACTGGTCGTAACTTTACAGACATGTCGTGGCTGGTGACGCTGCTGTACCTGGTGGGCAAGATCGCGATCACGCAGGCGTTCAACGGCATCTACATGTACACGTCGGAGCTGTTCCCCACACACGCACGTCACTCGCTGCTCGGCTTCTGCTCCATGCTGGGCCGTGTCGGATCTATCATCGCGCCGCAGATGCCTCTACTGGTTGGTCAAATTTAAATAAAATAAATTAATAAGATGAATATGACAAATACAATACATAGTTCATGACGATCGCCTCAACTAGGTGTGCTAGAGGCGATAAACATAACTGCTACTTACAATCTTATTTGTTTATTCTTATTTTATTACATGTAATAAGAAACTATACATATGTAATTTGCGAACTTATGATAAATAGTGATTTTTGCCAGGCAAAAAATATATATTCTATGAGTACCGCTTGATTTATTCTCATCAATATATTTAGGGAATGATTAAAGCAAGGCTGTATTAGTTTAAATAAAGCCTACTGAGTATTTATATTTACTTTGACTTTGACATTGACTAACTTATGGTTATGTGGTTACATTTTTACTACATAAATGTTATTTTAACATGATTGTTTGCAACAGGCGATTTACATAGACTGGCTGCCATCGGTTCTGTTCGGGTCCACGGCGCTGCTGGCTGCGGCGCTGATGATGACCACGCCGGAGACTCTCAACGTGCGTCTTCCGGACACCATCGAGGAGGCTGAGAACATTGGCAAACTGCCCCACAAGCCTCCAACCGACACCTCCGCCACTTCAAGATTTTAGCACCAATTAATTAGTATAGATCAGTGTTTTTCAAACTGTGAGACGCGTCCCCTAGGGGGGTCGCAAAGGCTTGTGTGGGTCGCGGGCTAAAATAAAACTGTTAACTAGATTTTCTACGAGATAACTTTTACAATTCGCCTAAACATCTCAAGTAATATACAAATAATTTATTTATTTGTACATTGAACGGTGGCCAGAGTTCTTAGCCTGTAAAGGGATCGCGATAGCTAAAGGTTTGAGAAACACTGTTAAGGATAATATAATTGCAGACTAATGACAGTTTTTTATATTTTAGTACTAGATAGTGTGCGACAGACAATTAGTGAAATAAGGCTTCGTTTTGCGTTTGCCTTTAAATTAGTTCAATGTTAGCCATGATAATAAAACCTTGACGTAACCAAACTTATGACATAGTTTAAAGTTATTTGAGCATGATGTCTTTGAAGTGATGGGGCTCATTTAATATTTATAAAAATAGATAATTAATTAGATTGATTGAGTTCTTGGTATATGGTATAGTATGCGTCACGAATCTTTAGCGCTGAACGAAACCTGCGCAGAAGTAAAAAATAAGGGATCGAGGTAGCGGTGCGGCGCGCGGGGCGCGTGATCGACGGATGCGCGAGCGTTGATTGGTTGTCCCAGTCGTGTTGTCTTTCTTGCACCAATACGTCAATTACGAGCGCGATTCTACCGACGCGCAGCTATTCTCGTCAATCGCCAAACATAAATGACGCGTACTATACTAAACTATACATTACATGAAAAAACGAAAACCAAATACGTATTATATTTAGTTTGCTCATCTCTAGATCGTTGCATTAGTGTTATTAATTAAATTTTGCCTATCGCTTTGAAGTTATCCTGAAGATGTCTGTGTAATATATTTCATGTGACACCAACGACGGTTGCTATCGTTTTCATATAATTTTATCATTTTTAGCGATAAGTATATTTTCGGGGCTAGATATATAACTGTTGTTGGTTGTTTGTATCGTATTAGTTAATTTATTTAACATAAAGAGACGTGTCCTGACTCCTTACCGATATTATGTTTTAACATTTATAAGAGATAGCTTAAATTTTCCGTTAACACTATATGTGACAAGTATTGACAATTTTAAACACGGTCTTCTAAGGCCACTAGAATTTAATTATACAAATAATCTAAGTTTTTGAAACAGTTGTTAATTTTTAGTAAAATATGTGTACAAAAGCGTTACTACGAATAGATAATATAGAACCACTTTAAGGCCTCGTCCAGCGACTTTCAGCTTTTGTGATGCCATGGTTATATTTAAATATAATTCTGGTAAAAAACGTATCTGTAGACGTAACCTTAGCTTTTATTAAAAAGCAGAGAAGAACCCGTAACGTTATTTAAGAGTTAACTTCATTTCGCTATTAAATAAGTAATTTAAATATTTATTGACCGAGAATCTTTTGTGATTTTTGTTTTTAATAACATCCACTAGGTTAAGATAACTGTAAATAAAGAAAATATATTTATGATATTTTAATACATTATATGATAAGAAATAAAACATTGTTTTTTTTAATATTTCATACTCTAAAGGGAATGAAGAATGTTCTCTTAAATAAACGTTAAACGCTCACTAGCCAAATATCTTCGATCCTTAAATACCGATTTCAGAGCATGCAATAGTCATTATACCGTTTTCTTCTACATTCCTTACCTTCTAGAGGAAATTGGATGTAACCTACTTCTGATCCAAGGCTCGATGCTGAGATATTGTATGCTTAGTCTCAAATTAATTAATTAAAGCAAGTTCTTGAATTAAGCACAGTAATACCCAAATAAAAAACTTTATTTTCAAGTCAATTCAAACATTTTATTCAACTAAGCTACATGTAGTAACACTTTTGAATCGTCATGGTTTTAAACATTAACACATACAGGCGGATGTGAAGCGATATACTGATGGTAGATCTAGGAGGTGCGTCACGGCCCACGTCGTGAGGGTCGTAAACGCGGCTGCTCCAAAATCCAGATATATACCAATTACCGGCACAGTCTCGCAGTGCGGGCCGCGCGCCGCGACGCGCCAACAAGACGTGTTACCAGAAAGTGATACTGTTTGGATCGTCAGCATTTCTTTGTAAATTTTCAAAGCTATAGCTACAGAATAGCTGAAAAACTTAGTTAATAATAATTTTTCTGTTTGTCAGCAATTCTACGTAATTTTAAGTACTGTGTCACAGAGGAACCTGGAAACCTTCATTTGTTTTAAAAACAATTTATTTCTAACAAAAATGATGATAAAGGTGCAAAGTGAGTGCTGGTGAATGTGTGCCCCTTCAAAGGGTTTGTGGATACGAAAGTGTTAACAGTTATTGTAAAATGTCGCGAAGACAGGCCAGAGTGGAGCACATGGAGTACCCCGCGCCGCCCAGCAAGTGTGCCAAAGTAAGCGTTCGATGCATTTCCTAATCCAATTATCTAGTTAATAATAATCGGTAATAATATGTTAGTTCTATTGAAGAGACGAAATTTAAGATATATCAGTTTATGTCCAAATTAAAAATCTATTAAGAAGTTTAATCAGATTTTATGAAATATGCTAAAAAACATTTAAAACGTTCTTATTCTTCATGCCAAAAAATCAATCATGCAAGTGTAATAAAACTTATTATATTATATCAATATGGCTTAAGATTTTCCATTCAAATCGTAGCACTTGTATTCATAATACGTGACGAACTTGCACCTCTATCGTCAGTTCCTGTACTACACGTGGAAGCTGTGCTCGGTGGTGTTCTCGCACTTCGTGATGATCAGCCTCGTGGTGGCCTACTGCATCCTCGGCGCCGTCACCTTCGAGAGGCTCGAGTCGCATCATGAGAGAGAGGTTGGGTTTTTTACGCTTATAAGCAACCAAACAATACACGAGACAACAAAAATTAAACAAATACACACAGATAGGAAAAGAGCAAAAGACAACGTTGCTTCGGAAAAGGTATACCAGTCAGCATCTGTTGGAGTTGCGAACATTCCCAATACCGATTTCCAGTGGCTTCATAATTAATTGGGAATACACCTAAATTTACTTTTAGTAGTTTTTGTTTTCACGGTATTACTATCTATAAAGAACGCTCAATTTAGAATTTATCGCTCGACAAAATTCAGCTTATAGAGTTGATCCATACATCCTCACAAAGTTGGATGTAGTTGTTTGATAAATGAAAATGTGCAGAAAGCGTTTAAAGAATTTAAAGCTTCCTCGCTCATTGGCAATCCACATAAAACCGAGAGCTAGTATCGGATTGAGTAAAAGTCACTGATTGATCGACCGATATTTATTTTAGATCAATGGAAAGCGTACAGGACAGAAATAGATTACTATTTATTCATTAAATAGCAGACGCTAATAGTAATATATAGAGTGGTCTTTAAAATGTAACAGTGAAATATTATTTTTAAATGTATCTACTTCAATATGTTTTGACCAAAGATTACGTCTTATGTCTGATGTCTTACGATACGATTTAAGACAGCTAATAAATAGATCGTGACCTATGCTGTAGTAACTCTTATTATGAACTCTGATACTATGATAATTTCTCCATATATGTAAAATCAGTTTGCTTTTATAATATTAGGAACAATATATCCAAACTCAATACTAAACTGCACAAAAATTGTTTACCTCAAAAGACATTACTAAGGATGTTAGTAGTTAGTACAGACATGTTTATGTAAAAGGCAGAGCAATATCTGCAGACGTGATTGCAGGTGAAGCAGAACATATCGCAGATCCGCGGCAACACGACGCACAGCATCTGGCAGATGACCAACCGCGTCACGTACCTCAACCAGTCCAACTGGACCTCGGAGGTCGTGGACATGCTGAAGGTAAGCTCACGTTTAATGCTTAATTGCTCTTGTAGATTAAGGATTTATTTGAGTCGGTTTGTCTTACAGTGTTGTCTAGTGATTCTTAAATTATTGAAAGTTATTTCACTATTGTTTTTCTTATTAGGCAAATATACTCGTAGAAAATTTAATCATTGAATGTTAATAGCATAGGAATCCGAAATTGGTTGAAAACGGGGAAACAAACACTTCTAGAGTAGCAGGTCCGATGGTAACCTATTATTATAAGTAGCGTCACGAATCTTTAGCGCTGAACGAAATTTGCGCAGAAGTCAAAAATAAGGTATCGAGGGGACGGCGGGGCGCGTGGGGCGCGTGATCGTCGGGTGCACGAGCGTTAATTGGTTTCCCAGTCGTGTTGTCTTTCTCGCACCAATACGTCAATTACGAGCGATTCTACCGATGCGCAGCTATTCTCGTCCAGCGCTAAACACTCGCGACGCGACCTATATCTTAACAAATAATTTTTGTCAGGATTTCGAGAACGCGATCCTGCTGGAGATGAAGGTGCGCGGCTGGGACGGCAGCGAGAGCACCGACCACATCCAGTGGACCTTCACCGGCGCGCTCTTCTACTCCATCATCGTCATCACCACCATCGGTGAGTGGCTGCTTCATCATCGACATAACATAACACTCACCTAGTTATATAGGGGATGATATTTATACATATAAACCTTCCTCTTGAATCAGCGCAAGTAAATAGGTTGCGTAGTTTTAAAAATTTAAGCGTATTTAGATAGGGACAGAGATAGCGACTTTTTTATACTGTGTTATGAATTATGATAGATAATATCATACTGTTGTTATTCAATATAATAATTAATAATATAATGTCCATATCTATACTAATATATAAAGCTGAAAATTTTTGTTTGTTTGTTTGTTTGAACGCGCTAATCTCAGGATCTACTGGTTCGAATTGAAAAATTCTTTTTTTATTGAATTGACCATTTATCGAGGAAGGCTTTAGGCTACATATCATCACGCTGCGACTAATAGGAGCGAAGATATAATGGAAAATATAGAAAAAACGGGGAAAATTATTCATCTTGAGGGCTTTCTTTGCGTGCGCTGCGAAAACGGTTCAAGATACAAAAATAATATAAATATTTCAGGACATTTATACACAGCGCCATCTAGTTCCAAGCTAAGCCGAAGCTTGTGTTATGGCAACTAGATAACGGAATAAATTACATATACATACTTTTCTTTTGTAAATACATACATACAATACATAGCAACACCCAGACCTCAGAAAAATACAAATGTAAATTACAAATATATTTTTCTGATGTGGGAATCGAACCCACGACCGTTCGCCCTGAAAGCAGTCGTGTTACCACTGCGCCAAGCGGTCGTCATATGTATGAAAGAATTATTCCTCTTTAAATGATGTAAAAAAAAGTCCGCGACAGCATATGTCTATCTTCTAAGATTGACTCACTATAACATAATAATAGAAATAGATCCGACGGGGACGAAGTCGCGAGCAACAGCTAGTATATCATGTGTGCAACTTTTTAGCTTTCGTATGTAGGATATAATTAATGTGTAAGCTGTGTAACGATGTGTAAGCTTGTGTATTAACTTAAGTTTGCATATACTGTATGCAAAGCTTGTTACAATAACACTAAACTTCCAACTTTTTCATGAACTATTGTCCGATGTCAAATATTTAACGGCTACAACGATATACGAAACAAAAATACAAACATGATTTATTAAAGTGATTCTAACTATTTAAATAATATCAAAGTTCGTTGGACATAACATTGGATTTAGTAAATCTCTGTCACGGCGCGGCGTGAAAAGACAAATGATCAGCGACACACGCGACGTAATTACGTGTTCGCATTTTTTAAAATTTAAAATTCTAATATCTTCTCTTCTAGGTATTCCCATTGTAAAACATTTCGAACTAGTTGTAGTAAGAATTCAAAAGAAGATATTATTGCTTTTTGCTGCCTTGTTGAATATACCTAGATTTATTTAAATTGACTTATATTATAGTGTGTAAGGAAGGAAGAAGGTCGTATATCTTTGTTTGAACCTTAAGCATTAGGTGCGGTCGCTGCTTGAGTTTTCGTTGTTCACATGAAATCTACGATTGAGACACTATAAATGATATTTTTGGAATCTCGTCGATAATGTAGAGACCCCGTAAGACGTGAAATTTTGATGTATGATGTAAACTAGCGCTGGCGCCGCTCCAGCCGCCCGCCCCGCCCCGCCCTACCCGCTCTACCCCGCCCGCCACGCGCGTTTGGTTCCGCGCTTTGTAAATAACTCGCGTTTTATATCACTATTGAGGTCAATAATCTTTTCTTGATCTTGTGTATAGTAAACATTCTAATAATGTTGTGTGTCGTGATGAAAAATCAGATGTTATGTGAAGAATGAATTCAACATTGCATCAATACAATGTATAACTGAATCAATTCATTATAAGAGTTGAATTATAGAAATAGTCATAATCTATCTATACATATAATAATAACGTAACGAGTCGCTGTCTGTACATGGAAGATATATGAGAAAAAATATTATAGGAGACCTTTATTAACGCAATAGAACTCAAAACAATGATTTTTTTAATTTTTGTCTGTTTGTCTGTTTGTTTGTGCACGCTAATCTCAGAAACGGCTTAACCTATCTAAATGGGGTTTTCAATGATATATTGTGGTAAGCTTCACTTAACATTTAGTGTTTAATTTATATCAATCGGTTGATAAATAAAAAAGTTATAGCAATTTAAAGAATCACGTTGAACTTGCTGAGCGTTTGTTGGCGCGGGTTAGGCATTTTCAAAAATGCTGCCCAAAGTCACTTTTCTACGCGGGCGAAGTCGCTGGCACAGCTAGTATGATAATAAAACCCACATGTATTGTAAAATAATAAAAACATTTTACACAATATTAACGTTTTTTTTTATTTAATAAAAGAAAAAATTGTTTTCTTAACGGTCACCACGCTCAAAGTGTAACTTGAATTAATATCAAAGTAAAATAAATACTGCATAAATAAAATAAATCAATAATTATAATTGCATAAGTTGATACTAAATGCTATGCAATAGCTTTACCGCGGCAGTCCCCGAGTGCCACGCGTCTTTTTTTATATTTGAAAAAGTTTTTAGATAAATAATATTACCCTTCAGGATCGGACACATGTTTTATAAAACACAGTAGGTATATACACGTCTCGAACAAATATCATAAGTGCGATTCAGAACTCGCCGCCAGTAGCTACAGCAGTATATCCTCTACGCGCAGGTCTGCGCGCTCCACACGAACATTTAGAAGTCGGTGCCAAGTAAAACAATAAGTGTTAGTTCGGTTAAATCGATATTGTATAGATTGTTGGAACATTTACTTGGTACCGACTTATAAATTATAAAATAACTATTAAATCATTTCTATATACTAAATGAAAATGTGTATTACTTTATGGGAAGTAAATTTATTTTTTACTTTTTTTAGTTTGAAGTCGGTTTATTTTTTGTTAAAAATTATTTTATTGTCAATATTATTGTAGTCGACGTGTCGACGTATCGATGCGTCGACGTGTCAATGTGTCGATGTATCCATGTATCGATGCGTCGACGTGTCGACGTGTCGATGTGTTGATGTAACGACGTGTCTATGCGTCGAAGTGTCGACGTGTCGTTATGTTGACGTATCTCTGTCGATCGAGTGTATAATATTTAGCGACTCGCAACAAGCACACGCACCTGTGTGAGGATGGAGTTGCAGCGGCTGAGCTGGTGGGCCAGCTCGCTGTGTCGTTGTGTCGAGTGTCGATGTGTCGAGTGTCGAAGTGTCGAGTGTCGATATGCCTATATGTCGACCCTACCAACCGCTTCTGTGTATACATATACACTGCGACT
Source organism: Eurema hecabe (assembly GCA_026213755.1). Lineage (NCBI taxonomy): Eukaryota > Metazoa > Arthropoda > Insecta > Lepidoptera > Pieridae > Terias > Terias hecabe. The sequence goes on from JADANM010006502.1 coordinate 8,676,300, forward strand.
CGCAACACATAGTGTAAGCGCGAGTCAGAGCTAGCTAGCACGCACCTGTGTGAGAAAATGGAAGTGAAGTTGTTGTCAATATCAAAGTAATGTCGAAGTAGAAGATTAATTATTCGAATTAAAATAAATAATTCCTAAATAAAAATATTACGTTCCAAGACTTCAGAGTCCCGTGCTCCGGGCAAGCCCAATGTCCCCCGCATTATGGGTAGAAACGTTGGTATCTCCTTACACACATATTTTTAAGCTTATCATTATACTAGCAGTGCCCCGCGGTTTTACCCGCGTTAGTCCAACATATTATACTGGTAAAAAACACCTAAATTTGTCCAGTAGAACTAAAATTACCTATTACATCCTTCCAAACTAAATCCATACTTAATATTATAAATGCGAAAGTGACTCTGTCTGTCTGTCTGTCTGTCTTTCCATCACGCTAAAACTACTGCACCGATTAGAACGAAATTTGGTACACAGATGGTCTAGAGCCTGAGATAAAACATAGGCTACTTTTTAACTGGAAAAAAGGCTCATAAGGGGGGAAGGGGGGTCAAAGTTTATATGAAAGTTCACGCGGACGGTGTCGCGGGCAGCAACTAGTGTAGAATATAATTCATATTATTATAATCATTCGTTAACTTTGCAGTTAAGTGTGTTTTAATATTTCCTTTTACCGCCTATAGCCATTTATCATATTTTGATCTGGTTTTATGCCAAATACTGTTTTGTAATGCATCGAAAATAAAAATAAAAAAAATATCGTTAGAGGGGATAATATAACTCATTTGGGTTTAAAATAATAATGCTCATAGTATGGTAGGCTGATAAATAAAAGAGCTCAAACAAAATTACTATTAATTTAATTAATTTATAAAATTATATATTTATTATGATATTCCGTCACTTAAGACCTTCTGTGCTTGCGCCGGCGACACTCTGCAAATATTCAACGTTAGTATACAATTCGCTTACAATACTAGCTCTCCAGTTATAAATCTCTTTATTAATCAATTATTTATAAATGGTAACATTTTACTTCTAGAAATTATCACAATCTTCAAAAGAAAAATAAATGTCAACAAAGTATATACAAAACATGTATCAATAAATTAAGGAATGTCATAAGTAAAAGAATTCTTAAGTAATCAATAACTGGACGTAATAAAAATGTAACAGTTAACATAAAGAAAAAATAAATTAAATATTAGTAAAAAGAAAAAATGATTAACAGGGTATAAATAATAGTAGGTACACATCAATCACAGTACACATGTAAAAAGTACAACGAAAAAAACAACAATAAAACTGGTTATAACAGACAATGTCTCTAAAAGGAGTCGAAGAGCAGTAAATTATCCACAGATTTCGGAGCTCCACACTTCGTTATTGACAAGAACTAAACATGTTTTCACACAAAACGACTACTCACATTCGACTAAAATGCATTTTCGCACTTTAATTAAGCGATTTCATCTTCTTAACAAATCTGTGGCATTTTCTGTGTCTAGTTCTCTTCTCTCCCATATCTATGCACAAATTGAGTTATTACATCTTATCTAAATTATAACAATCTATAGCATGTACTGTATCTGGCACACTTATGGGGACTACCTCATCTGTTAAAGCTTTTGGGCGATCTCATCATATTACATATCACACTAGCAGTTATCGACGCTAATATCTACATATTATACAAACTACACAACATTACTTTATTGGTTACCACACGTACACAGTCTCTATTTACCGTAGCTGCCTCTGGGGCCTATTTGTCCGGTCGGTCCGTTCGGTCCCACGAGAATCTGTCTGCCCGGACCGATGATGCCGGTGGGGCCGCCCGGACCCACTAAGATGCCGGGCCCGTTCTGTCGATTGATGCCGGCGGGTCCGATGATGCCGGTCGGTCCACCCGGACCCACTAAGATGCCGGGCGCGTTCTGTCGATTAATGCCGGCGGGTCCGATGATGCCGGTCGGTCCACCCGGCCCCACCAATACTCCTTGTCTTCTGGGTCCAATCAGTCCAGTCGGGCCACCGGGACCGACGAGCACGCCAGGTCGGCGCGGGCCTATGAAGCCCGTGGCACCACCGGGACCGACTAGCACTGGACGATTGTAAGCCGGTCCGATGATCCCAGTTGGACCTCCCGGCCCTATGAGGACGCCTCGTTGCGCTGAGCCCGTTTGATCTTCGTTCTTAACATCACCAGGGCCGATGATGCCAGTGGGTCCCTGAGGCCCCACAAGTATAGGCTTGACGGCATCGGCGGTCGGGCCGATGTGTATGGGTCTGTGGAGGCCGGCGTGGGACGCGGCGTCGGGGCCGGCGAGGACCCCGAGCTGGTGGTTGTGTCGGTCGCCGGGGAACGTGGGGTTGTAGGTGGGCGGCGGGAAGGGGCCGGCCGCGTTGCCTTGTCCGGGGAAAATTCGTAGTCGCTCGTCGTTTACTTCATTGAAGAATTCTAAACATAAGTCATATTGTTTAATATATGCAAAATAAAAGTGAAAGGAGCAATAAGTAAGTTCTTCTACTATAATCTATTTCAGTTATTAAAAAAATCCGCTACAGTTATGATATTATTGAAGTATAAGCACCTGAATTTTGCGGGTACACTTTGCTGGGCTTCGAGTAACAACAAAGGTACTGGTTCGCGCCGCACGCGTTCTGAAATATCAATTTAACTTAATTAGTTTAAACTAAAATAATTATTGAATCTTGTAGCAAGTATCGGTGACTCACGCTGTAGTCGGAGCGCAGGTTGCAGTTGGGCGAATATTCACATTTGCAGTACTGCAGCATGTCCACGGTGCCGTCGAAATCTAGTTGATTCCTGAAATTCAAAAACAGTCATATTCCATTACTCGACAGGCTTTTTAGTACTTGGTACAGTTTGCGAGCGTTTTAAAGACTTAAACGTAATTAATTAAATACTGCATACTTGCCAGGAAAATTAATTACTATGCAGTATGTATAAGTATTATTAGGTAATATTTTTAAAGATGTAATTAATTGACGATACGATTGTTAAGTCTTCTTACGTTACATGATTTTTAATTCGTCCCGAAAGGAAAGTATCTTGTCACAGTGTCAGTGGTGTAGATGTTGGTTGTTACCTGCTCCTGCTATCCTGGTACCTGTCGCGGTCGGTCTTGACGGGGAAGCGGCCGGCGCCGGGCGGCTGGTTGTAGAACCCCTCAGTGTCCGTGGGCTGCTTGAACGCGGCGTCAGCTTCATCTTGCTGGATGTCACTGCTGCGATGCTCTCTGGAATTACGGTCGATATATTTACATTTTATCATATTTACATTTTAGCAATGTCTAGCATAATTTGTGTATATGTGGTGGACGTTTTTAATGTGGCTACATATTTTACTTAAAACAAAAAAAAATCTCTTATAATCTAATATCTAATAACCAATATCTCAAAAGCACGTGCTGATATTGAAATAGATACCTTTAACCGCGATAAATTCATAATGAGTATACATAAGAGTATTTGCATAACTAAAACTATTACATCTCGATACAATTGCACAAATATCGGTCGCCTTTCGCAAAACATTTCATTGTAGAAGGTAAAAGGCGCTTGCTCAAGCGTGTTCGTTACCAATCGGATATGAGCTGCTCATTAATTTGTTGTACCAATTGAAGTACTAAGTGTTAATAATACACTAATAAACCGCTGTAATTTCGTAAAATGGAAGTCATTAATAATTGTTGAAAAAGGTTCCTTTAATTTCTATAAATCAGGGACATTCGAAGGTATCCTTCCTACGTGTATCTATTTTATTATGAAAAAAAATTGCTTTTGAAGTAGAGTATATAATTACTAATTTGATTTGCTTTTATTTATTTTTAAAGCAAAAAACATATACTAATCTTAGTCAAACTATATTACTATCTAATCACTAAAATTAAAACTTACTTAATAATAAACGCTGCAATTACAGCTAATGAATACTTTCGGAAGTATAAGTCTCCAATGCTCAAGGTCGCCATTTCGCCGACATTCGACACCGACCCGGCGAGTCCGACACACGCAACGTTCCGGCCGGCCGGTTTCGGCGCCTTGACCCACTTACACACTATCCCACAATCCATTGCCTCTTGCCATCGAAATTTACTTACAATTGTATCGCCGCTGTAACAGGCCATTGAAGAACACCTCTCACACTCTATAAAACTTGATATTTCAAACTCATCGTGTAACGAAATTCAAATAAATTGTACAACTACCAACAAAAGTTACGCATCGTAATCTACCTATTGTTTTACGAAGTAATTAAGTGCAACTGCTTTGTAATAGATGAGCGTGATAGCTAATAATTCAACATGCAGGAGATAATTGCCTTAGAGGTATGAGTCAGATTCGTCTACGTTTGCAAGTATAGTTGGGATAGAATAATGAAACTTAGCAGTTGCTTCAAGCGCTTAAGATCTCGATCGCCATAGTGACCAAATTTTCAACCTGAATTACTCAGTGTACCACATCTTTTCGGGGTCGCCATTGAAAAGATTGGTGGATGTAATCTTCATCATCATCGTCATCCTCGACTAGTCCTAACAACTCGACTGGAATTTAGGCTCCATGGTTCGATGTTGAGAAGTTGTATATATACTAGCCTCGGCCAAATATCACAAGCGCGATTCAGCTCGGCGAATTAGTAGCGGCCACATACCTTTCTTTAGTGGAGTCGATGAAGCGCACTTTCGAGTCGATCCTAACTGACTCGGCCGCTTCAGGCCACTGCCAGCGCTCCGCCCTCGCCCCGCACACCAGCACCAACACTATGCACCAACCTCCTGGAATATATACCATACATCTTGAATATTAAATGTGTTAATAGAAATAAATTTTATATTTCAATTTTCATTCATTTATTTAACAACTTACATCTATCTTAAAAGACCTAGCTTGATACGATGCTTTAGCATTTATATTTTACAGGACGAATAGACATTATTTTCAATTCTAATACCGGTCACAATTTTAAGGCTCTCATTAATCGGAAAATTGTACGATTAACCAAATTAGCGTAGAAGATAATAATTGTACAACGAGCTTCACCACGACTAACTAATTGTTTTGGTTTACACTTTAAACTCACAGTAAAAAATGCATTACGCACGTCAAGATATGTTTAGTTGTTAAAACCTTGTGCAATGTCTGCTCTTAAGACCAAGAACAATTGGACTACAAAATGGATACAAAATTAAGATTGTGTATTTGAAATTCTGATCACAAAACTAGAATGATAAGGTCCATACGAACATGTTTGCAATTCTTCTTCGTTCTTTAATAACCATCATCTAACAGTTTATGCTTATACATATAGCAGTCTTGCTTTAGTCCGGCGAGATCAACCCAAGCCTGAATTAGTCATTAGTTTACTAACTGGCGTGACGAATATTAAATTGTTTTTGTATCGAATTCACTGAGACATTTTTGCAGTGTTACAGCAGAGAGCTGACGTCACGCATTGTCTGACGGACAATCAAACAGACCTCATCGCCATCAACAAGTGATCATATGAGTCATCTAATCACTGTTATTGCTAGACGAAGTAACTAGTAACCACTAACCAGTAACTTCAAGTTAGATCATAATATAACGATGCATCAAATTAACACAACAACGTGGCCATCTTCTGAAATTGCTTTTTTCTTACAGCCGTTATATATATCAACACTAATATGTTAAGCTGAAGTGTTTGTTTGTTTGAACACGCTAATCTTAGAAACTACTGTTTCGAAATGAAAATCATTTTTTGTGTTCGATTAAAAATTTGTTTTTGTGCAGCCTAAACCGTGTGGTACAACTAGTAAGCTATAGTTATATTTAGATGTAAAACATTTAGGATTGTGTCTGTTT